>VYZV01008176.1:21185-83187 GCA_013401275.1 Pandion haliaetus | reverse complement strand
TGAAATAGTGCCCAGTCTCCTTCCCTATCCTCCAAATGAGAGAATTGAACAAAAGAACATAAAATGGGATGTATGCATATTTTATCATTTTCTAAACATTTTTAGTACATGATAACATAGACTTGCTCAACCCTGGAGTGCCTGACGTTGACTGTTACCTTTGGAGACTGATCCTGCATGCTGTACAGCAGGAACCACAACTATTGGGCTTCAGCCCAAATGCAATGTATAATAAATATTGTAAGAGTAATTAACATGGTTTCACCTGTATTCCTGTTTCAAGGCATTTATGAAAGGTGTATGAAAAGGACAAGATTAGGTAACAGGTCTGTGTGTCTTTGTGTTTAAAGCATGCAGAAATTCAGTATGAGTTGGAGGCATTTGGACACAAACCTCTTCACTAGCTTCACTTACTCAGAAAGGTAAGACTTATTTAGGGTATGCAGTACCTTTCAGTAAACACAGAACTCAGTCCTAAATATTAGTTGGACTCCTGCGTTCTTCCTTTTCTCTGTGCAGAGTCAAGATAATTAAGAAATATTCTAGAAAGGTTATATTTGAACTTAAAGACTGGCTTTACCTAGTTGCTTTGAATAGGAACAGATAATTAAAGAAGCTAATTGCTGTACATTACTTCTCTGTCATAAATAAAATAGTGGCAGGGCTGTTACATTCTTCTGCACTTTCCACAAAGCTCTACATACCACTTTTCATATGATTTTTCATATATGAAATTATTTGAGGGAGAAGAAAGAAAATGTATATAAGGAGTAATAATGTTCTCATAAGTTACAATAAAAACTGAAGGGTTTTTTGTAATAAAAATGATCCCTCATTTCAGTTTTTGATTGTTAGCAACTACAATATAACAAATGCCATAATGCTACACAGCATTTTCACTTTGTTATTTGTTCAAAACTGAAGTGACTGTAAATTATCTTTAATTTTGTGAAAGTGTTACATATAAAATAATAGTAATGAAAATAATAACTTCAATTAAAAAATACCTTCATAGGTCTTAATTACATATAAATGAAATATGGAGTTGAAGTGTTAAATGCAGTTCTTAAACAGGCCTGTCTTAATTTTTAATTCTAGAGACTTGCATGATATGTAAAATGAGATAAAACATGCATTTGCTAGCAGCCGCCTTAATCATCATAGTAGTTACTATTGGCCAGACAAGTACTTATGAAGTATGGCATTGCTGTCGGCAAAACTATTTATCTGTATGACACTATATGTCACTTTTGAACTTCAACTTGACATCCATAAAATTACACTTTCATCAAACTGAAAGATCAAGCTTTCTATGCTGACTCACTTGGGTCAACATTTTGCAAATTACTGGATTTACCACTTGAACCATAAAACCTTTGTGAATAATTTTGTGCATTGATGTTTGATAGCCTAGGGCACATATCATAATTTCTGAGCTAAAGAAGAGGTGTCAAAGCAAAATTAATTCCTTTTCTGCATACCAGATTACTTATTCCAATGCCCTCTCTCATATGGTGGTTGTTAAATGTCTTACAAACTGTTAAATTAGTTGAATTCCCAGACACTATAAACAACCTAATTCCCCTAAGACTTATTTTTAGTACCTTTACAGTAGTTCAAAAGGTAAACTGCCTCAGTAGACCAAAGCTTTTAATTGATAATAGATTTTTTTCCCTAGTGGGATCCTTTGGCTTAATTTCCAGGTAGTGTTTACAAACTCAGCAGAGATATGAATTTAGGATGAGCATGCAAAATGGAAAAGCTGCTGTTTGTTTCAATTGACTGGAGTGATTAGTGGTGTTTCATCTGTCTCAATATCTGCAGCTTAGAGATGGATGAGATGTAACACACAGCTGGATAGCTGATCTTGAAAGAATGATAGCCCATTGTGCCCTACATGCCTTGGATACATATCTGAAATGCTGGCTGGAAGTTTGCACAAAACTTTTATATTAAGAAGTTGTATCTAAGCAACTGCAGGTTTTATTCTTTATGGATGTCAAAAGTTTTTCAGTAGAACAAAGTTTCACTGAAAAATGGCAGTTTTCCAGGCCTTCTGAAATGTCTCACTCAAACCAAAATTGGTTACACAAGCTTTACCACAGCCCAAGGGAGGGTATCAGGCAACTGCTTAGGATTCATTTGAAATCCACAGAGACTGGATGTTGGTAGAAGTTGCAGGAACCCCTGGGACACAGTTTAGTCCAGAACATCTCTATTCCCCCCCCTAGGCAAACATGCCTTGTCATTGTCTGCAGGTGCTCTGTGAAGCCAATATACTAAGACCACCTCCATGAATATCTTTTAGGAGAGCTTCAAGTGCTCTTGTCACCAGCTTCTGTGGGCAGTGTTTTATCCAAGAAACAGCAATGACTTCCAATAATATCTCATCTAGAGGTCTCTACCAAAGAACAAAGTGCGGGTGCTATTTTAACTGCTAACCCTCTTCGCTGGAATGTTATTGTGTATGATGTGGTTTCTACAAGAGCATGCCAAGTAAAACTTAAGCTTGGCTTTGATTTTCAGACATGCACTGTCTCCATGTGTACTCCACAGTTCATCCATCCTTATAGTGCTGTGCTTTGTATTTGTAGCTAGAACGGTGTTGATAACACACTGATGTTTTTGCTACTGCTGAGCGGTGTTGGCACATCACCAAGGATGTCTCTCTAATCCCCATCCCCAAAGGCTAGTAAGCAGGGAGTGGGCAAGAGGTTGGGAGGGGACACAGCCAGGACAGCTGACTCAAACTGACCTACCGCACCATGTGACGTCATGCTTAGCAACAAAAGCTAGGAGAATGGGGCAGGGAGGGGGCATTTGTCTTCCAAAGCAACCACTACAGGTCCAGAGGCTTTCCTTCCCAGGGTGTGGCTGGATATCACCTGCTAGTGGGAAGTAGAGAGTAAATTTTTTTGTTTTCTTTTACTTCCATGCATGGCCTTTGCTTTTCTTTACTAACTGCCTTTATTTTGACCCATGACTTTTTCATCTTATTTTCTCCCCCTGTCTTGCTGAGGATGGGGAGTGAGATGTCAGCTTGGTGGGCACCTGGTGGCCAGCCAAGGTCAACCCACCACAGTTACATGCAAAATCACTTCTTTACTGCATTCTTGAAGATCACTGGCAACACATCAGAGCATATGCTATGTGTTCAGCAGGCATTTTGGACAATACTTGAAAGGCAAAAAACTCCCATTTCCCTTATGTTTTTCATATGCCAGTGCAATGAAAATGAACAATGAGCTGCCAGGTCCACCCCTGAAGAGACATTCTGGAATTCAACAAACTTAGTTCCCACCTTCTATAGGTGACTGGAGCAAAAATAGTTATGCATGGATGTAAAGCTAGGGACAAGCTGAGTGAAAAGGAACCAACAGACCTCTTGAAAGTGAAGTAGAGCTGGGAATTTATTTGTTTTATAAGACTGGGAATGATGATCAGGAAGGAAAACTGATAAAATAGATTATGTACACAAATTTGTCTTCTGTGACTTACTACTATGTCAAAACAGATGATTTGGAGATACTGTTACTCAGGATGTGGGCTCTGGCTCTCTTTTTCCCTCTCCACACACATGTTGCTGGATGTTAAATATTCCCAGATGGCAGAACTCAAGCTCTGTAATCCCAGGTTTCCATCAGTGATGGACTTTTCCTAGGTGTGAATGCAAGGCATGCTACAGCTGTTCGCAGAGCTCAAAATGGTATCAAGTTGCTCTTGCAGAATCCTTTTCTCTTCCATTCATAAAGCAAATACAGAAGATCTCCTCAGCAAAGGTGGTTTATCGGCCTATCATTCTGACTATTTGTATAGGATGATTTCTTCACCACTGACATTCCTTTATCTTCTTTGTCCTTAAAAGGTACCCATATTCCCTAACACACTTGCATTGGTAAGAGTGTAGCCATCAGGTTCAGGAATGTGAGTTGTTTTGTCACTTGGGAGACTGTATTGGTAGTGCTCTGTTCAGTTTGGGGTACCTTTTGGTTTATATTAATCATAATTATATAGTAAATAATATTAATATTACCATTTTAACCAGGAGTCACTTCATACTTTGCTTTTCCTTCTGAATGTCACACTCTTGCTCAGATAATACAGGATCCTTCTGTTTTGTCATGTAGAGCTTTAGTATATGCCATTTGCACTCTAACAGCTTCCCATCTAATCATATTCAAAGTTGAGCATTGCATTTCTCATATCAGTGAAACTTTCTGGAATTTTCCTCCTCATTTCTAGTAGTTATGTCAGGAACAGCAGAATACATTATCATGTTGCTGCTGAAAGTTTTTCCCCCACTTACTAGGAAATTCAGTTTTAACACTCAATTTGTTGCCTGGTCAATTAAACATTTATAGATTTTTCACAAACTCGAGGCTGTAATCTACAGTCTGAACCAAGATCATCATTTATTCACTGTGGTTTCTGCACTGATTTTCACTTCTTCCCTCAGTTTGCTGCAGCTTCCTAAAAGATTGATCTTCAAGCCAGCTACCTTTGTAGGAAAGATTGTGTCTCATGATGAAAGCACACAGGCATTGTTGACTGCTGTGCCTGATTGAAGCTAATCTGTTTTCTAGGTTATGACATATATCATCTGTACATGTTTTATATATGTAGTTTAGATTATATGATGATGATAGTTCCACCTGCTATTATGAACAGCAGTCATCATCATTAAAATAATAGAGTCTATTCAGTCTGTCAGCAGTAGTCTTTAAATTACTTTGTTTTGCAAATAAAGTGCACTCAGTTTCTTAGTATACCATTTAAGTGTTGTGTAAACTAACAGTGCTTTGATTTATTTATTTTAGCTACATCCTCAGAAACAGTTTCATGTTTTCATTTAAAAAAATCTGTAATCACCAGTTGCTTTGGGAGCGAGTCATTCTGTCAGATGCCTCCCCGTCAATTATTCCTTTCTCTAGGTACCTAATAAGGACTATGAAATCACCAATCTGAGTGTGAGCTTTATCTCCTATTGGATGTCAGAAAATTGCAGCTTTTTGCTCACTAATTACATTAATGACAGTTACATACTGTTGTAGGCTCAAACCATGGAAAATCCTGTACTTTACTGAGCTATCTAAGACTTTTTTTTTACTTGTAATGTTCAGCCTGGAGCTTATGGATTCATACATTTTCCCCAGTATTTCTAAATTAAAATCTCATCACAGTTGTTGCTTTCTTCTCCTCCGCAGTAAATGAGATACGAAGGAATCACATGTTGTCAGTGGGATTTAAGAAACTACAGAAACCTTTACAGTGGTAAGCTGAGGTATGAACACGAAGTGCGCTTGCTGTTGTGCTTTATAGAGCCACACACCACCACTCCTTGTACCTACTAATGAAAGTCATTATTGCATTGTACATTCACTCTCAAGCTCGCTGTATCCTAACTTCCTTACCTAGATGATCTCTAAATAGCCACATTTACTTACTGGTGCTGTTATACCATCCCTAGCTACATATTTGAGACCTTGACTGAAAACTGAATTTTTTTGTTAGATGAAAAATGTTAAAATATGAATGGGAGGCAAAATCATTTGGATTCAGGATGTGAAAAATGTCAACAGACATTTCCATGATTTCATTACACAGCAATCAGACTGGGATTTTGGCTGTTTATTTTATTTTGGGTTTTTTTGGTCTGCAAAGAGTGTTCCTGTCTTTCCGTCAGCATGAACAATGAAACCCCTGGTCTGAACCTGCCAGAAGTTGCTTTGCCAGTGTCACAGCCTCTGCTCAGGCTGGACGGACACTGTGAGGAGCCTGCATCCAGCTAGATGTGAGAGGGCAGGGAGCGGGACACAGGGACCCACACCTCAGGGATGTGTACATGACTTGGGGGGTGCATTCACACTACCTGCGGATCCCATTAGAACCTTCTGGGATGCATTGTAGAAGGGTATTTAGAAATTTATAGATGCATATGAACCTTTTTAAGCACCTGGTATTATGTTTTACCTCTTGTACTGTGGTTTATCTGTTGCACTGCAAATATTGATCTTGCTTACATGGTTCACTGATTGCTGGTTAATTACATGTTGTTAATAAATCGATAAAACACTTTGATTCTGATTTGGTTTAATCTATGTGGACTGAGCAGTTTTTGCCTGAGACAGCCATCTGGTGTTTGGGATTTGTGGGCCAGCTGCATCTTGCTCCTTACTTATTTTAAAGAAACAAATGGTTCCCAGCTAGGGCAGGAGCTGGATTCTCCTATACAGCTTTCTGCTCAGTTCTCGTTTAAACTGCTCATTACAGCAAGAGTTTGTAAAAGTGCTGACTCATTAGTAATCACCATGAATTCATTGTTGCTCTTCTCTACCCAGAGGAGAAATGAGTTAAGCACAAGTGCAGCCTATGAAGCTGAATAAACGTAATTTTGGGGTCTTTACATGCTTTTACATGAAGGAAGACACTTTCAGAAAAGTAGTGAGGTCAGATCAGGTCATATCCTGATATCCTGTGTAACACATATATGTGTATTTAACTGTAAGGTAACATTTCTGTGTTAATTCAGACAGAAAGTTTTCTTCCCTTTGCAGTGTATGGTGTTTTTTATATATATAATACATATACATATAATTCTAGGCTGTATTATAGTCTGTTGAATGTCATGAATGCTAGTGTTTTCTGTCAGATTGAAAGAAATCAGTACTTGATAAACACAGACCTTTGATAGGTCTTTGATATTTTCAATAGGGTGACTCCTCAGGTAGTCAGGCACGCCTTTTTTCTCTGGTCCTCTGTCCAGAACATCTTGACTTCAACAACACAAAATGACGCCATAGCCAAGTGGCCCCTTTTTCATTCTTTTGGGTGATCTTCCTCCTGAATGACAGTTGTAACCAAATTGATATATTAACCAAGTTTCATCTGTCATTTTCGGCATTCCCATACAGCATGAAATCTTTTCATTTGCTCGTAACTCTTAGAAGAGTGCTTGCTGAGAAAGAACAGGTCAGGACAAGGTCCCAAACCTGAAGCTCTTCTGTTCTGGGTGCAAGTCCCTGCTGGGTGCTCCAGGCCAGGGACAGAAGGGATTGGAGAGACAGAAGAGATTGGAGAGAGACTTAGAGGAGGGAAGGAAATGGGATCCGGGCCTGGAATGGGAACCGAGCAGACAGGAGGAATGGGAGGCCACACCAGGGCTTTTTTAAGGAGTCAGGAACTGGGAACTGAAAGTGAGGCAAAAATGAAACAAGGAGCACAAGGGAAATGGGGAATGAAGGCCACCAGGTAGCTGAAGCTCTGACATAGCAGGAAGTTATGAGCATTATCTGCATGCAAGTGAAGATACTAATCTTAAGCCAGAAACCCAGAAAATAAAGAAAAATAGCAGAGCATTTAATCTGAACCTTAAGTCATTTGCTTCCTAACATAGAGGAACCCTGTAGCTGCCGAAGGAAAAACATGCAGGTCTGCAAGGCAGTATGCATTTGCCCTCCTCTGGCTGCTCTTTCCAAAAGTCTTGCTTTATTCTGTACATATCTTCCAACTTCTGCTAAAGATGAAAGAAGAATATTTTAGAGAATAACCACATAATCCTCAGAGCTCCAGCCATCCAGCACGCTAGTTAAAGGAGCAACTGTGCAAAAAATAATTGGTGATCATGTAATAAAAGGCTGCATCCTGGTGTGTATAATCTGCTGAGAAAATGAAGCTGACTGAGGAGTTGCATACCTTTTGAATCCTCCCCTTTGCAACCTTAATAATTTATTTTCTTGTTGGGAGGTTTCTTGTCTGAAGTTAAATGTATGTGTTACCCCAGAAGACCCATAGTGTTTACAACATGAAAGGACAACTGCTGGTACAAGGATGTAGGCATGTACTGTATCACAAAATTAGAACTCAAGCATATGCTGATAATCCCTTTCTTCCCCACTTTTTAAGCATTGGCCAGCTGGCAGCTGGCAGGGCAGCTTTACAGGGCAAGGGATGTCTTTCTTACCAGGGTTACTGCTGACAATGCAAAAAAGGAAGCAGCAGATGATACCTCAGAGGCACAAGTAACTACATTGGGAGGGGCAAGACAGGCAAACCAGGTTAACTAATAAAAAATAAAAGGAAAAAAATCCTAAAACAGTTGCGACGGGCCTTGAGGGTGAGGACAAGGGCTTTGACCTTGATGCAGTGGAACAGGAAAAGCAAGCGCTTAATCACCCACCCATCATCTTAAGCAGCTGTTCTGGTCTTCATGCAGATATTTATACAGTCTGACAATTTGGTTAGCATTTTAATTAATAAAACATTTTATGAAGAATCAGTTGTACCTCCAATTTCTCATCTTTTATGTAGGTTTTAATTACGTATTAAACACTTGCAGCCTTGGTTGGACTATACATGCTAAAAAAACAATTTGGCTTTTCTAAAATGAATCATTTAAAAATATCTTTGCACAAAATTTCCTTTCAAATACAAGCACAGGAACCGTCCATTAGTTCAATACAGTGTTAACATCCTGGGGTAGGTTGAATTTTTGTTTTCCAAAGGTACTACTAGTTTTCCCAACTTAAGCGTACCTTTCCTTAAACTTTCCTTCAAAAATTGCTTGTGACATAAAAGAAGAAAATTTTCTTCAAGACTTATCCAACCATACTATTTCCTAGAACAAGGAAGAGTTCCTTATCCACTGGTGGTACCGTGCTGTTGTGCAGAAGATAAGCACAGTGACAAGTCTCTCTCTCAGCTCTCAGCTAAGGACATGGACATTGTAGGCTTCCTACAAATCTCTTTTCAGCCTCCAGCCAGACTCTACCTACAGCAAGACGTGCACAAAGGCTGAGGGTTTGTGATCAGCCAAAATGAGTTCTCGCAAATGTACCCAATGCACCAGTACCTGCCTCCTGGTTACTGGCATGCCAGGGAGCAGTATGTCGCCCTTTGCTCCCAGGGATACTCCACACTGTGAAACAAACCCAAAGGTTTATTGAACAGAAAACTCACAAGTCAGTGGTCGTGATCTCCCCTCTGTAGGAATTATCTTTTACCTACTTCTTACTCTATCTTGGCAGTTCCAAGCAGTTCTTCAAGGTTTGTTGATCAGACCACAATCTATTACCTTTTCTGACATAAGCATTCTACCTATTTACAAAGCCCCATTGTCTAGTAGTTTATTCCTAAACCCTAAATCATGTCTAGTTATTGTTTCCCTATTTTAAATATTAGCTGATGGGGGCTGTGCACAGGACTTTAGCAGCTCCCCGGTTATTTCAATCATATTATACACATTAATTGATAACATAGTTCTTACAGCTAAAATCAGAACTTCAGGGAACATCACTACCATTTTATGGAAGCCTGCATGTCAGGTGAAAAACTCTGATAATTGCCTTTATCAGCAGCTGAGACCTTTGAACACCTTCAGGGCTTGACTTCCAATTGCTACTGGGATAGAATGCATCACCAACATCTGTTTAAACTGAATACATGCCTTTCTGTGTGTATATATATATATATATATAAATGCTTGACACTTAGCAGTTTTATACTAAACTGCATTTTTTTATTGATTGGAAGAACCTATTGTTACTGTTGGCAAGCTTAGAGGTGCCAAATAACGCTGAAGCATGCAGCTGGCATCACCCTCAGGGTCCCCTGGCACACAGCAGCACATATAATGTGCCAGTCCCCTGGCACACGTATAATGACTTATTTTCACTGGGCACATTAAGTAACGTGCTGAGCTTGCAAAGTGAGTGGAGCTTATGGATGCAAGAGGATTAGTACAAGCATTTGCAAATTAATGATTGCATGTCTATGTGTGTACTGAAATGAATAAATACCTAGGCTGGGAAAAAAAATTGGAATCTTGGGGACAGATTTCTAAGGATAAAATAAAGTGTGCATGGTACAAATGTCATCTTCTGATCTACACATAACACTGCAGTGATTTCTCATTTTACACATTAATTTATTTTGAACATTCAAGCATTGATGTCCCACAACGAAAAGGCAAAAATGAAGTTTAGAAAATGCAATGTAGAAAAAAATATTGGGTCTTCCTTTTTTTGCTAAATAAAAGTGTAGGGACTACACTTTGTGAAATTTAGGCCAATATTTCATCAAATATATTCATCCATTTTGTCTAATATTTTTTAATTCACATGTTGCTTTTGTGCCTAGAATATGTAAGTGCACTATAGCTGATGCTGAATGGAACTGTGATAAAATGTAATTTCAGAACTTTCATTGCTTGGATTCAGGATCCATATTTCTGAATAATCACTGTTCTAACCAAAGAGAACACATATTTGAGAAATCTTTCTCTTTAAAAACATTCATCTTCTGATTTTTGTAGTGCTTTGTGTTCAGAAAAAAAAAAACCAAAACCAAACCAAGAAATACCCATGGCTGCACTAGTCAGATATTGTTTCAGGCTTCACTTACAAGAATTACCAATAACACTGCAATAAAATCTGTGGGTTTTGAATTAAAGGCTCCTTAATAGGTCCAGAACAAATACACCATTGCTCTGGAAATGAAAAATAAGTCAGTAAGAGTACAGAATAACACCATCTTTGATGCTAACCTAGTAGTGGAAAGGGTTGAGGAAATGAGGAACAGTAATACAGTTTTAATATTTTAGCATGGTGTCATCTCATTTAGTAAGCATTTTGTACCTTCTTTATTGTGATCATTCCAGCTTTTACAGTGATTCTGTTATGGTCATCAACATTCTATTCCTCTCCACTGCAAAAATGCAGAGCATGCTTTATTTCTTTTACAAATATTAACAGACACAATATAACTTTTCAAGAACTGATCTGATCACATTTGTTTGCTGTAAATCACAGTAGTAACCTCAGAGGTATATTTTCTTAGTGACAAACACACAGAAATTCAAGAACAACTTATTCTTTTGTACAACATATTGAGAAAAACTTTCCCTCCAGCTCAATAAAAATGATGTACACTAATAGCTTACCTTGTAATTAAACCAAAGAAACAAACATAATTGTACAAATCTTATAAACCCACATTACTGATTTTCTCAGATGCTTTATCTTCTCTTTGTTTCTCTGTTTCCTTAATGATTAGATTTTTATTAACTATAATTTTGCATTAATGTGTTATGCAAAATTATGCTTTGAGCACATCAGGGCTTTTTTCTTTGATGTTTTTATCACACTGTTTTCTTCCTGCATAGACAGATTAAATTTTTTACAAGAATATAACTCCAAATTCAGATGACTGCTAGAATAGGTGAATAATGTTCAATAGCTATATTGATTAAAGTTCTGTAGCAGGCTGCAAAAGGTATGTAAACGTATGTAAACCATTCATTTCTTTTAAACTACACACCCAGTTTCTCTGAATGATTTTTGTATGTGATTCATTTGTAAATAACTTGTAAAAAACATTATACAATCAGGAAATTTTGATTGGTATCACCCACATGACATATTTCTGTTATTTGATTTGATTAATTTGACTTCTGCATTTGGCTTCCAATGCAAAAGCACTTTTTTTTTCATTCAAAAATTATTTTCTAGAAATTATTNGATTACATTTCGTAAATCTTATTCATTACTGAAAAAAAATTAATTTTCATGGCTTATAAATCTATAGGTTTCTTGTAAAGCTTTCCCTGTGATTGTTTGAATAGCATATAGAAAGATGTGTGGTTCTCTTGACCGGCAAAGTAGATGTGCATTCTAGCACACCATGTAGTCCTGGAGCTTATTTTAATTTTCATCTGGTTCATCCCCACAAGTACCTTTCCTGCTGAAACCAAGATACAGAAGAGAAAGAACAGTGGATGCCCCAGCATGGACTCAGAGATGGACCATGCATTAGAATTCAAGAGTTAGAAAAGACTGATGGGTTAGATGTGATCTATACTGCTTAGTTGTAATTGCTCAAGGTAACGCTGTGTTTTTTCCTTTTCTTGCATAAGCATGCAACACTTCTGGTGTAAATATTCATGTTTTAAAAACAGTGTGCACTTTGTAAACATAAAGTTCAATTTATACAATGACTTGCAGGAATTAATTAAAATATTCAGGGCAAGCAAATAAGGTGAAGGATAAGCATAGATAAAACAAATACATTTTAAAAGTTCATTACTAATATTTGCTGTTTATTGTTAACAGGATAATGCCTGTGAATCTCAGGAAATCCTCTAGTATCACATGAGGATTTTCATCTCAGTTGGGAATGACATATCCCCATAGACCCTTGCAAAGTTTGTTCCTTTATAATCTTGTCAGCATGTTTGGGACACTGTTGCAGTTCAAAGAATGGTCCACATAATCACCTGTGTCTTGCTGTTATCTCTCTGACTTTAATAAAAAACCCCAAATATTGGAAAAAGAAAGAAGTGTAATTTTAAGGTTTGCATTGTGCAGGTCTTGTGAGCAGGCAGATATTTTTGTGTGTTGATTTAACACTGGAACTCATTTGCTGCCCGGAACATACTCAGAGATACTGATGGATACTCAAGATGTGGGTATGAATACATCCAAACACAGAAAGGGCAAGGCGAGTGCTCCTCCTCTCAGCTGGGAATCATCATAAGGGCCTGTGGATACACAGTGACATGATGGAAGTGGTGTCAGGAATTTCTGGCAGGAGGAAGCATCTGTCTATCAGCCTGTTGATTGGGGGATTGGCCTTCTTAATGACTTGACATGGATTACTACCTTGGTGACATGCTGATGCTACACAGATATGCTGCTGCAAACTGATAATCCTGTTTAAGTGTCTTTTTTTTTCCCCCTCCTCAATTACTGCCTGGATTTATGAATTAAAATTAATACCTTAGCTGGAAGCACTTTCTTCATCATCTTTGATGAGGAGGCCTACATATCTGTAATCTTGGTTTATTGTATCAGGTCATGTACTGCACAGAAAACTCTGCAGAAAGGTATCCATGGGAAGGAGGCATGCCATGACCCTCTTACAAGAGCATATTCAGATTATTTCATCAGCTATGTAGTTTTTCCATTTCTTTGACAATCTGCCTGTCAACATTCCTGTTGGTATTGCCAGATGGCCCTCAGAAACACCCTTCCATAATCTGAATGTGTTGTTCTGCCAGCTCTTGCAAGGGGTATTCCCCAGTAGAGAGTAACTTCCTTATTTAATCTACAGAAGTGGTAAAAATGTAATACCATCCTGGGTCTTGAGAGCTCTTGGATGTTAGTTCTACTTCACTCAGGTAACTGGGGAATCTTCTTTTGAGGATCAAAAATAGAAAACCTAATTTCAGAGTAGAGTTTATGTTCCCTTTTAAGAATGTTTAACTTTTGTACTATCAAAACCAAGAGAAATCCACTTGCTCTTGTCTTCCTTTTTTGCCATTTTGTTGTAACATACCACCTAAGTTCCAGCCACTGTGTCTTCATCTATTTTATCTGACAAGCCATGTATAAAGATTCAGTTCAGTGTTTATCACAGTATGAAAGTTATAAAGCCCTGAAAAATGTGATTTCATATATAATAGAAATGGTGACATATCCTAACCTATTGTGGCAGTAACAACACTGCTATAATATAAAAGGTTACTAAGGCATATTGGCAGTCAAGGCTGCTTGCACTATGATTGCTCTTTTTAAAGGCATAGTAATGCAGCTTAGTTCTTGAGTAAACCATGTTGGTAAATGAGGGTATAGTAGTCAGGAAATATTCTTCCACATGAAAAGACATTTTTTTTTGTATCTTAAAGCACTGGTAATGACATTTTTTTTTGAGCTGAAAGGCCAAGTCTAGGAGAAGTTACCAGTCCAACCAGTGTTACTTAGATCTCACATCTTAGAAGGAGAAGTGCCGTTGAGAAGAACTGTTATAATGTTGTCTCTGCAAAGACTAAAGACAATGAAGGGTGGAGAGTGCCAAGATTTGAGGTATCATAATGTCTTTTCTCTGGAAACAGAGAAAGAACTGCTAGGATAAGTGACCCTGCTATAACAAGTACTGTCAACATAGAAAAAGGAAAGTGATAAAGAGGATACTATAGTTAAAATGACAGCACGATGTTCACTGAGAATAGAATAAGGAATGTGTAGGCGGAAAAAAGAGACATGTAAAAATCAGGTCTTATATCTCTTGCTAGTGAAATGCAATTTTTGAGGATGCTTACACCTGAAGATTACCTAAAGCTGCATAAGTAGGCATGAAACAACTGAAACTAAAAGAATAGTAATAAAATAGTGTAATGGCCCAGGTGCTGGAGGGAAAGAGAGAAGATAAGAAAGAATTGAGCATTTCAATAATATTTTAGCATTAAAGCCTCCCAGACAACCCACCCACTCCTAAATAAGAGTTGCCAAGTAGCCCAGAAAGCTGCATTCGTGCTGCACAGTGCTGGCTCCTGGGTACCCTCCAGGTCCATGCCAGTAGAACCTTGTACTTCTGAATCATGGTTCTCATTCCTGATGTTTTCTTAAATTCAAAGATCTGAAATATTTTAAGGGTTACGTTACAGCCCCTCGTAGCGGTGTTTTAGCAGTGTGAAACTAATGGTCCTTGCTTGTGGGGTTTGGTGCGCTTTACTCCACTAAATTATGGATTAAGAGAATATAGAGGTGTTTGAGAAACTCCTGGAACAGTTTTGGAGACCTGTCCTGAGAAGATGGAAGCAAAACCTCATTCAGGCTCATGCATATTGATTTTGGAAATGGTCCCTGCTGCATAAAATCCCCTAACCCTTGCCCAGCCATCTCTCAGAAAGTGCTAATTGGCCCATGTCATTACCATGCCAGTTGTGTGCTAGCTATTCGGCACCATGCATAATCCCAGTCCAGTACTCCAGCTCATTTCTTCTCCTTTTTAGTAACAGAGACATAGCTTAAAAGCCTAAAGATGTGACTATAGTTCCAAGAATCGTATTAATGGAATAACTGGCATATGATCCATGAGTAGTTATTTACTTATTTTTCTATTCTTCTCCAGAACATTGTATTTTTTCTGTGAAGCTTTTTGTCTGTTTTTTTACAGCAACTTCCCTCCTAGAAAGACCGACTGAAATCTCACACCCCAGGGTCCCATTCTGTCATTATCTCCCCTTTGAGCTGTGGCTATCCTTCGAGGTTCTGCTCATCATTACCTTTCAAGACCCTAATGAACATTCATTTGTATTAGAAAGCTACATTAATTTTTATGTGCCAGTCACTGAGAGGACTGCCATCAACAGTGATATTATGTCCTCCAGCAAACACACAAATTCTCAAGAGTCTGAAGTTCTGAGCAGCAAGGCTTCAGCTGTGTCATTGCTATTATCACAGATGAGTCTGAGGCTTTTTTAATTTCTAAGCTTCCTTACAACAAGCAATAGTCACTATTTCCAAGGTGAGGAGACAATAGCAGGATATAAAGGGGGTTAATTATTTGGCAAGTAGTTTTGTCTTCCAAAACACAACAAACATGGTGAAGAAGGAATGTAAGTCCACAGTGTAACACAGTTGAGTAGCAGTATTTGCAAGAATCTAACGTGGGACCATCAGTCCTTCTTCCAGTATTTGCCAAGATCCTCCTGAAACAAATCTATAGAGAGAAGGATATTCCCTCTCTGCAGCTCTAAAGCTCTGTCAATGCACACCAAAGCAGGTGCTAGCTCATTTTTAGTATTGTAAACACCCGTGAATTCATGAACTTGTGGTAATGAACTGCAAAATGGAAGTTACGCAGAGTGATATTGGCAGCAAAAGAGATGTCTAAAATAATTTTTAGTGTCTCTTAGACTTTCTCCTTTTTTTCTCTATTTGCTCCTTAAGGACAAGGCTATAAATCATGATCTTTTTTCTGCAAGACAAACCTATTCAGGGTTTTTTCACAAGCCATCTAGCCAAAAGCAGACACAGCCAGATGGGGTGACTTGTGAAAAGAGATTTTGACAGAGACTTTTACAGACTATTACTAATTGCCCTCATGAGGGCTTTATGTCCTTACCCAAGGCCCATCTTTCAGAGAAAGCCATAGGTATAAACCTGTGTTGTGTGACAGACAAATGCAAAAAACATGGACAGGTGTTAGCTGGAAAAGAAAATAAGCTTGTTAAAGAGCAGCACTGGAGAAAAAGATTAAATGTAGCAGTCCACTGGAGGTTTCTACAATTTTACATGTGCTGTTATTTCAGTTACAAAGAAAGCGCATTGTCCAAAATTTCCCAAGTACTGCGAGTATGAAAGAAAGGAATAGATTGTGAAATCCATGAAGAACCAGCAGCTGCTAATGACAACAGTGTCCTCTCCCCACTCCAGAGCTGGCAGCCTGAGGAGCCACCGAGGAGAGGGCAGTTCCTGCCACGTGTGCAAGACAAAGCTGTCAAAGAGCTGCACGTCCCTGAAGCCCAGTGTGTTCCTGTGCAAAACCTGCTTATGGCATGAGAAATAGTCTCTGAACCTAAAAGCAAAAGTTATCAAATACTTCTCAAGTCACAAAACTGGAATTTGCTTTCAAAAGACTTAAACTGAAAAATTCTTCATTAACACTCTACAAAACTTTGACTGCTATTTCTCAGTCTCAATCCCTCAAGGCAAAATGGCCTTTTCCCTTAAGAGAAGCACCAATGCCGTTACCTAATGGTAAACTGACTGAGCTTCATTTGTACTCTTGTGTTCAGGTGGAGCAAAGACTTAAGGAGTTGAGCTCTGACACAGTCTTTTTCTCCTACCTAGACCCACTAATCCTTCTCCTTGGCTTTAATATATAAATATATAATGTATATATACATACATATAAAATGTATATATACGTACATTAGCACATACCTCTCTATTTCTATATGCACAGAGACACACGCATACACTGTCATTGTTCTAAGGGACATGAAAGGAACAGTTGGAATAGCTGATCTGATTTACTTCTTTTTTTCTCTTCTATTTATGTACTGAGTTACCCAAATTAGGTTTTTCCTGACTTTCAAGATTTACATCTTCTTTGAGCTTTCTTCTCTTTGCCTTCTTTTTATTTGCAATTAGCACCAACATAGTCTGCAGAATGAATTTGTCTTAGCAATGTAATTACATGGCATGTAGTCAAAATGAAATTAAGTACTCCTACAATTTATGGTGGAGTCATCTGACCATTCCTGTTTAATACTGGTACCAGTGAAGTCAAAAGACCTTTAATGAAAGCAAATAGGTCCTGTTATGTTCTGTTACAGATTTAAATCAAGTAGGTCCTTTGAAGTGAAGGATTTATATCAGCATGAAATCAATATAAGAATCAAAATCCAAGCCTATAAAATGTAAATGGTGTCCAAAATTGACATGAGTTATTTAACTCCATTGATTTCTCAGTAGACAATCTGTGAGGTATGGATGGGAAACATTTTTTCTATAGACATAGTCTTGAAATGCTGCCTGCTGTCTTGGCTTTCTGTTTTTTTTTTTAATTTGGCAGCAAGTGAAACATGGCTAATGTTGAGCTCAGCATTGTGAACTATGGCCAAACTAGCACATACCAGACCATTAGCTTATCTCATTATCCAATTAAAGCTTTAGTCCCGAGAGAGCCTTAGCACTCTCAGATTTCTTACCTGCTTGTCAGGTAAACCGGCCAACTGGAGTAAAATGATGTCACTCAAGCTCCTGTACTGCATCTGTTTTAAAGCTTCCTTGAATACCTCATCCATTGCAGTTGTTTTGTGTTGAATTATGGGCACACTTTTGGTTGGTTTGGGAAAGGTGCTGGATTAGACTTTTCAACAAGCTCATCTTACTTTGTAGCACTGTGGATGCAAGACAGGCACCTCCCTTTCAAAGTGGTTAAGCCAGGTGTGCAACTATCTTCTCCATGGTAATGATGCGATGCAGAACAGGGGCTCCAGCACATTATAAATCTGTGTGATGTGTGACAGCTCTGAGTGGATTTGATCCATCTTTAGTCACCCAAGAATTATTTTTTTAAGGCATCAGCAAGGCTTTTACTGGTTAGGAAATAATTACAAACATTTTAGGCTTTACTTGGTTGTCCATGCCCTCTAGATGTCTTAGGCTGTCCCACTTGGATAGCCAGAAGTATAAATAACTTCTGGGTTTGAGATTATATCTGCCAGCCTTATATAGATTTCTCTCAGATATGACAAGGTATTTACCTCAAAAGGTAGTAAAACTTTACTTTTAAATGACTGGATTAGACCCACCCACTGGGGAGTACATACCATGTCTTTCTCTACCTCTAATAGAATAAGTAAATCACCCTTCTGAGGTGACTGTTTCTTGTTATTGACTTCAGCTGCTTTTATTTTTCTAGGTGACATTCAGACAGCTTAGAAAAATAAGGTTATTCTCCTCAATGTTTCTACGATGAGATTTGTGAAAACCTGGGTTTTTTTCTAAATATTTATAAGTCATCTTGCTTTTAGATTATGCACTTGGAGCTTGGGAGAAAAGATCACAAGCTCTTAAACCAGTGGGAACATGACCTTAGGATGCAGAAGGAATCCTGATGCAGTCCATCTTCCTCACCCTTTCTCAGTTTCTCTTCTAAGAGTTCCTCTACTTGTAAAACAAGGAACTAACATCCCCCTTTAAGACATGACTAGAAAAGACATGTAGGAGCTAAGTATTAGTATCAGAACAGACTTGCTCAGACTTGTGGTAAGTAGATTTACTACAAGCAGTAACTCATTAAACCACACTAAACCAACATGCAGTCATCTATCTCTGTACAAAGAAATTGACCTGGATTAAGTATTTTGGCACAATTTCTTAAGCAAAAGCTGCCCTCCATGTTACAGTGCTTTTTATTCTAGACTAGTGTGACTTTGTGCAGTAGGGACTCTTGGGAGTTTAATTGAAGGGAAGTGGGGAGGACAAAAGGGGCTCCTGCATTAGCACTGGCTGGTTAAGTGCATACTCCTGAGTCCCGTGGCGTGGAGCCAGGCAAATATCTATACAATTCCTTCCATCCATTATTCAGATGAAGGCTGCATTTGCCCCCAGGAGTAGAAAATTACAGGATGCAATCCTCAAAACATTGGATCTGAACATTTCTCTGTGTAGGGAAGTTCTCATGGAGAAACAAATGAGTTCTCAATCAATTTAATTAAGACTTTTTCTTTTAAAAAAAATATATTTATTCTCAAATGAGGGGTAATTCTAAGGTAAAAGCATAGAGGAACACTGACTAACACCATCTTTTGGTAATGAATTTTCCCAGGGGAAACAAGTGACACAATCTCTAATTGTTATGAGGGGAATACATAAGCTCCTATACTTCACAGCAGTTAGGTTTGCTGAGCTCTACAATGTCTGTTACATGTTTCTGGCTGCCTTGAGGAATAACATTGAGCATGAATTGAGAAAGAAGGAAAGCAATGAAAAACGTATAAACCCATTCTTTAAAAAAGAAGTTAATCTCTGCTAGAAGGATGGTTCATATGCAGATAAAATATGGGAGTATGAGGAACCTGTTACAGTATTAAGCCCCATCTCCTTCTATCGTAGGTAATCAGCTCATAAGACCTGATACATAAATACATCAGTCACTGTCTTAAATGTGAGCAGGAAATACCCACCTAAATATTAACATGCTAAAGCTTCTACAGGACTGGTGGTATATATTTACTTTATGAATGAACTTTCTATATGACATTTGCAAAAGCACAGGGGATAAAATCAGTGTTCAAGTACTTTAACATCAAGCATCATTTGTTTATCAGTCTTGGGGCTATAGACACTGGTATGAAGGTATAGAGTTAAAATAGAGCTATCGATAATTCAGCTGTGACAGAAACTCAGTGCTGCAAGAAAGAGGCATCCACAGAATATCATGCTTTTATAAACTTTTGCTTCATTACCTCAGCAGTTGTGATCTGACCTTTTGGCTGCAGTTGGTAAAAAATCCTTTGTTCTCCTTTGCATACCAGGAATTAACATTTTTCTAAACTCCATGAACTCAAGCTATGTGAATGCTTAGTAGTTTGCAAATAGTCTTTCAATGTCACATTTCTGTAACGGTGTTATAGAACAAAACTAATTGCTGTCTGTAGTGGATGCAATTCTATTCACACCAAGATAAATTGGATTTCTAAACTGCGATTTCCATTGTGTTACCTTCACGTATCATGAGAGTTATCCTGATGGGCACAGCAGTGGGCCTACTTACTTATACACCAAACTATCGCTTTATGCAGAATGCATCGTCTTGTTTTGCTCTCAAAAAGACAGAGGGAATCCCAAAGTATAACTGTAGACTGCCATCTTTTGGAAGGGTTTAATGAGGATACTCATCTCTAATCAGGCCCTACCTGGTGGAGTGGAAATAATGACTTTTGCTCAGGGACTTAACGACTGTTCCAGAGAATCCAATTCAATGCTGGATCTGTATTTTGGGTACCAGCACTACCAGATTTCTTTCAGTTTTGTTCTCTAGCTGAAAGAACAATGTTTTTTTCATTTAGAATTATAACTGCTAACATTAAAAAGATACATAAAGCAAATTTTCAGTTTTGATATCTCATAAGCTTATACTGTGATTGAAAGAAAGAAAGAAGGCCCTACTGGTGTAAGAAGGCAAGGGGGAAAAATACAAGGCATGAAACCTGGTGAAAACCTGGTGACTGTGCAGTCCCAGGGGGTTGTAATTGGTGGTACAAAGTTGAGCTGGAGGCCAGACATTACTGGTGTGCCCCAGGGGTACCAATGACGGGGCTGTAGGGAGCAATACTGTTTAACTAACTGCTTCATTAACAACCTAGAAGATGGGACCAAGTAAATCCTCAGTGAGTTTTCAGATGATGCAACACTGGGAGAAGGGGCTTTTACACCAGAAGGTCATGCTGCTATTCAGAGGGACCTTGAGAGACTAGAGAAATAGGCAGAGGAACCCCATCAAATTCAACAAAGGGAAATGCTGACTCCTGCACCTGGGGAGGAATAACCTCAGGTACTAGTACAGGCTGGGTCCAACCAGCTGGAATACTGCTTGGCAGAAGAAGCCCTGGTGATCCTGGTAGACACCAAGTTGTACATGAGCCAGCATAGTACCCTTGCAGCAAACAACGCAAACAGCCTCCTTGGCTCTTCCCTAATGGGAAGGGCATTGCCAGCAGGTAGAGAGATGACCTTCACTTCTACTCAGCACTGGTGAGACTCACCTGGAGTGCTGTGTCCAGTTATGGGCTCCCAGTACAAAAGAGACAGGGCCATACTGGAGCGTCATGCTGTGCTCCAGTGAAAGGCCACAAAGATGACAACAGGATTGGAGCACCTGCCATAAGAAAAAAGGCTAAGCGAGCTGGGACTGTTCAGCCTGGAGAAGAGAAGGCTCCAAGGGTATCTCATCAATGTGTATAAATACCTGGTGGTGTGGAGTAAAGAAGATGGAGTCAAACTCTTAGTGGTGCCCACTGACAGGACAAGAGACAATGGACACAAATTAAAAAACATGAAATTCCGCCTGAACACAAGAAAATATTTTTTAACTGTGAGGTAGGTCAAACATTGGAACAGTTTGTCCAGAGAGGCTATGGAGTCCCCATCTATGGAGATACTCAAAACCTCACTTGGCACATCCCTAAGGAACCTGCTCTAGCTGCCCCAGCTCTGAGCAGGGGCTTGGACAAGGGACACCCAGAGGTCTCTTCCAACCTCAGCAATTCTGCCATCCTGTAAAAATGGCTATACTGCAAATCCGTAGGATTGCAGCTCTTTCATTAGGAGCAAGTGTTGTTTTGAAAGGTTAAGGTTGCAATAACTCAATTCCACAGCAGATGATTAGTTCAACACTAAACTAAAAAACACTGCAACTGATTATGTGTAGTAAGAGACATCTCAGAGGTTTGAATTCAGTCCTGTTGTCTGAAAAATTTATGTAACCAGTATAATTCAGACTATGTTTTACAGTCAATGTAATGTACTGATGGACTGTGAGATTCCATTTCAATTTAAAGCAAACTACTGTCACGTATAATGCAGAAATGTTATTTTGAGCCCTTGTATTAAGAAGCTGTTGAAGGATCAGATGGCTCAAAGGGTTATCAGCAAGGATAAGGACTCCTGATTGTTCTGGATGGCACTGAACAAATGTCCTTATGATTTCATATATAGGCGTTAACATAGAAAATGGCCTGAAATTCTCTGTGTGGACACTAGCCAACACCTTAAAACCACTCTAGTGTAGAGTGTGTGAATATCAGAGCTCATTCAACATGAGCTGTGTAGGCAGAGCTGATTTTTCTTGTGTCTAATAAGAGATATACCATCATTTTATTTTTCTTTAACACTAAGGTCAACAATTTTTAATTTAACAGTAAAAAACCAATTCAAGAGGAAGAGACATCAGGGAGATTTGTGGAGATGTGAGGAACCAACAGAGTTTCAAGGAGCAGTGGTAAGGGGCTGGGAGCAGTAAGACAGAGATCAGTTAGCAAAGCATTTACAGGTTTTCAGAAGGGCAGTGGCTGGAAGTTTCTCTGCTGCTCCTGGTGCTAGCACAAGGCTCAAAGTTCAAGAATAAAGCAAAACACCTAGGAGACAAGTAGCTAAGTTTCATCCTTCTGGGATCCCCTCTGGATTCATCAGCCCCTCTATGTCTTCCATCTCCACAACACAGGATTTGCTTTTCCATCCACACGTCCTTCAGCTACCAGTAGCTCCCATGAGGCTCAGCTCTGCTCCACCTGCAGCAGTGTCCTCAGCTTTGTCAGCCCTGAGAGCAGTCAGGGGAAAGTGAGGGAACAGAAAGGAGTTAGGCAGCTTTCAACCCCCTTTCAGTTCCAGCAGATCCAGAGAGGACTGAAGATGGTTTCCATTTCTCTCCTCCTGGAGGAGAAATCATAGCCGTAGAATGAAATAGGTCCGAAAGGACCTCTGAAGATCAGATGCAAGCAGCAATTCATGGCCACCTCATGCAGACAGCTGCCATCAGAAACTACTGACTTTTCCCACACTTAAAACCAGCTCTTTTACATGTTATTCTTATCAAATATATAGTATTTACATTTTTTTCATGAAAGGGAAGTAGTATCAGGGCATTTGATGGCAAACATTCTTCCAGCACCTGAAGGTTATGAACACTTAGAGAAAATTGACAGCTATGCAGACAGTCCACTGCTTCTTTTTTGCAGTATTCAAACACTTCAGGAAGTAATTTCTTTATCTAACATCATAGTTCGTGAAAACCTTATGACATAGGTGCGCATTTATTTAGGAGTTGATAGAAAAATTTTAGCAAATTTTTAAATTAAATTAAGCAGAGTCCTCTTTATAACAGACTGAACACTGAAGTCAATATCCTACAAAATTTTCTGTCATATGCAGCCTAAGAATGTTTCTGGAGTCTACAATAGAGAGATCTTCCACTGACACTTCATTTGATGTGGCTTAAAAGACTTCAACAATACTGAAAATCTGCTTGCTTAACTGTCGCAGCATTTGCAATTTAAAATCTTAGTGCCCCTATCATTACCATGTTTCTTCATTATTTTTCTCCCTGCTCTATGAAGTATTTTTCTTGTAGCTCTGTTTTACAACCTGTCTTCATAAACTGACACCTTGCTTTTGATAGCCTGTCACTCTGCCCATACCTCAAATAATTCTGCCTCCTCTTAACCTATTGCGAATAAAATGTCAGATATTACCTGAAGACAAAAGATTTAGAAAGATAAATATTCATTAAAAATGAAATAAAACTTTTTATTTTTGTGATCAAGCATCAGTTCTTTATCCATCATTTCTGTTTCAACAAGAAAACTAATAATTTTTATGATGCTTATTATCATTCATGTGTTAAAATAAAAAAACTATCAAGGCTTCCTGCAAACATCAGGGCCTAGCTCCGTTATGAATTTAAGACCAGATCCACAAAACAACTTTGGTCTGGAAAGCAGAAAAGAACTGGTCAAACAGAAACACTGAAATCCAAGAAAGTGATTCTTCTTTTCTTGCATCCTAACTCCACAGGCAATCAAAACTCTAAGATACTCCTAGTTATTTTGGTCTGTGTTATTTACATTGACAGTTCTTTGTCTAACAAAGCCCCTTCCCAGGATTTCCTTTTTTCTGTATCTCCTCAGGGTTTTTATATGGTTGCTAACATACCCGCATGTAGAAAGAGGCTGTGCACATTATACAATTATTTCCTGTAAAAGAGAGACACAGTCTTGAGAGCAGGAGCAGGACCAGCTCCTCACCACTAAACTGCAGTGCCACTCCTTTTTGCTCTGCTTCCCTGTCTCTATGGGTCTTGAATTAAGTCCTGCACAGCTGTACGTGGGACTCTTCCTTGTAGAGACAGCTTTATGTACATGGACTCTTCCAGGGTATGAAGAGACGTGTTCCAAATTCCTTCATGACATGAAAAAGGAAGAATATAAGATTTTTTGCTCTGTGCAAAAGAAGTGCTTTAACCTCTTCTGCTCTATTTTGACCTCTTAAAAATAGTACCATAGAAAATAACTTCACCCACAGAGAAAAAATCTTATCTAAAGGCTGTGAAGATTTGGCCACCACTCACACTTCAGAAAAGTTCCTGTGGAACAGATATAAGGTTCATAGTAGTGTCATGTGGAAATTCAATCTGGTCTTGCCCTTAAAAATAACTTCTTTCCTTGGTATGAAACAAATGCTTCACCTGTGATAAGGCCTGGTAGTATACTCACTGAGCTCAATAATTGTATCACTTAGTTCAGTCAAAATAAACCTGGTTCACTTAAATCGACCTAAAATATAAAATCATAAGAGAAGCTGATCTTCTGAACTGCCTCCTGCACCGTTATGTGTGGTAATGTTACATTGCAGTTTACTTACTTGTGCCCATTCTGTGGTGAACTTCCTCTCTTCTCTGGTCTACTTTTTCCTACACCAATTGTTCATAACTCATTGGGATTGCTGCCATAAAATTTGGCCTCAATAATTTGCAGCTGAAAGGGCACAAGCTTCCACAGGGTTCATCCAGAATGTCACCTAGATTTACCTTCCCTGATTCATATGGGGAAAACACATACCTCCTGATGTTCCTCACCATCATTTAGACATCATCTGTGTCAGATCAATTGTGTGCTTGAACTCTTTTCAGACAGGTATCTCTTCAAAACTAATACCAGAGGAATTATAAATGTAATTAATCCTGAATCTGAGCTTAAAATTAAATTCAGTCTGAGGTAGAATTCTTGTTCAAATCAGGAATTACCATGAGAAAGACTCTGCTTCACAAAAAGAGTTACAACAAGTGTGATTTCACATGATATTCTAGTTAATCACTTCATTAAGCTGCCTCAGATTTTTGCACTCTTGACTATTTTGTTAGGTGTATGATTGTCATCTTCTAAGGAGCTGTGACTGGGGTAGTTACAGGAGAGCTTGCGAATACTCTTGTATTTTATTATTCTTTACACATATTTAACTCTGTCAAACCAAGAATTAATGAGCTATGATTTAGACAAGTCACATCAAAGGCCAAATCTTGTTCCCAACTTCACATGGAGAAATCCCACTGAAGTAAAAGCAAGTTGCATATGTGTTTAATGAAAGTCTGTTACAGACTAGTTATAGCTGATTTTTTTCTTCTCCAATATCCCTGAAAGGCTACAGGAAGCACTGGAAACTCAAATCTTTACCTTGACCAAAGAACAAGGCAAGTGGGCATGACAATGCCTCCTAACTGAACAACAACATATGTAGACCACTGTGAAGGTCATGAGCTTGGTTTGTTTTGAACACAGAGTGAGAAGCAGTAGATTATATTAGACTCCTCAGAGACTCTGCTGACAGCCTTAATTTTTCTTAAGATGAGGCTATACATTTGAGCACCTTCAGTGACAACAGTTCTTATGTGACAGAGGTGATCTACCACAAAGAAATGGGTTCCAGAATACTTAAGGCAAGTCTAACATGACACATCAAAAGCCACCAAATCCAGTGTAGGATTAATCTACTAGTGATGTACTTCCATTTGGAGACATGGTTTACAAACTGGTCTTCCATAATATAGTCTGACAGGAGGCATGGGAATGGCTCAAAGCTGTGTCAAGGGAGATTCAGACTAGATATTAGGAAGCATTTCTTTACCGAGAGAGTGGTCAAACACTGGAACAGGCTTTCTAGAGAGGTGGTTGATGACCCAAGCCCGCCAGTGTTGAAGAGGCATTTGGACAATGCCCTTAATAACATACTTCAGCTTTTGGCCCTGAAGTGGGCGGCAGTTGGACTAGATGATCATTGTAGGTCCCTTCTAACTAAATATTCTGTTCTATTCTATTCTATTCTATTCTATTCTATTCTATTCTATTCCATTCTATTCCATGCCATTCCATTTTATAGATCCTGTAGTCTTAAGGTCTTTTTTGCAGACCTTTTGATCCAGAAAGCTTTTGACTTCATTTTCCCATTTTCAACCTGTGCCCCAATGCAGGCTTGTCTCCCATAAAACTCTTGCCTCCTCGTCCCCATCACTCCAGAACACTGCTATTGCCACCATATTTCTCATTTTCTCTGGATCTTAACAAAAGACTCAGCTTAGGGCAACTCAGGTTGGGATGAGTGAGGTCAAAACAGACTGCTACATAGGACTCAGGGTGGTTTTAACTGGAAAATGTGAATGATTTCTGAACTGGGATTGAGACATACTGGGGTAGCTGTGAGACAGAAATAGTGACTGATGCTGGGGGTAAAGACAGGTAATACTGAAAGTGAGGACGCTGATGGGTGCAAGATGGCCTACAGGCCTGACAGAAGAGTACTGGGCGAATGTGGAAAATTCCTTCTCCTGGCCACTGCTCTCCCGGCAGTCGTATGTGAGTGTGACAACAGCAAAATTATATATATTCATCGAAACAAGGGAAGGACACAGAATCAAAAAAATTCATTACACATCTCCTTTCGAGCCAGATTTTGAAAGAAACCATAGGCTTCTCAGATTAGCTTTTTTCATGGAAAGGTCTTTGGTATGATTTCTGGTCAGAATGGATTAGATATGTATAAAAGAATTCTTCTTTTAATGCTTTTTGATTTAAATATTCTTCTCTATGCTGCTTTGACCGTATTAGACTTCATAATTTTGATTAATTTTTGCCAGAACACCCTTATAATTAGCTCTTAAATACAATTATGGCTGAAGTGATATTTCCACAGGAAAATCCTATTTTCAGTTATTAAAAAATTCCAGAACAAATAGACTTTTCGGGGATGGATATTTTTTTAAGTTTCAATAAAATAAATTTACATAGGGTGTTCCAAAAATACATAGATGAACAAATAAGTTCACTACATTGTTTGGTGGTGGTTTGTTTTTTTTTTTTAAACCTTTGTTTTGTCATAACATGTATACTCTCAGCCCCATAGGAAATGCAATACAGATAGATATAACATATGGCCCCACTAATCTTCCTTCCTGCCAAAAAAAGTGCAGAAACAAATGAAAGAAAAATCCTACACTGTTTCTGTTAAAAGTCTGTGAATGGAAAAAAATAAGGAACTTTTGAGGTGTAGCTTACAGACTTTTACAGATTAAACCTATTTTATGATTCTTATTTATTGTACCATTAGGGTCTTTTATTAATGTCCTAGTCCAATTCACCCTAAGAGGAATGGAAGATTTTAGTTTAATTTCACCAGGTGTTACATGAAGGTTTCTGTGATCACACAAAAGCTGTGTAATTCTTCTCCAAAGTGCCTTTTCCAGCAATAAGAACCCATCTTGGTTTCTTTCAAGGGCCCTATCCAAATTAAGTAAAAGAGTGTCTGAAGTCACCAATCAGAACACCACTCCTGGATTTCAGAAGAAAAAAATTTTTTTTTTTTTTTTTTTTAAACAAGACGGATTAAGCAAGTTGTGACTCTACTTGGAGCTCCTGTTACAACTCTCTTCATTCGCAGAGATTTTTTTCAGGTCAACCTAAATTTTGTCCTTCAAGAGGGCAAAAGATCTCCATAGTTTAGTTTTGGCCACATCCAGAGGATGATCCAGTTGCTATCCTCCTATTGTTAAAAAGCAGGGTCTTCCCCTAACAAGTCGTCTGTGCTGGTCTAATCAAAGTTCAAGCTTTTCCAAACTCTGGAACAAAAATGTGCACTTGTGAACTTCACAGAATGGAAATTATATCCCCCACTACAGATATGGGCCATTCTTTTACCCCTTTTTTCTGCTACTTCTTCTGGTGATTTCGCACAAGTATACACACACCCCCTTTTCAATTTATACTTCATTCATACTGATCTTAATATCTTTGTTAAAAGTCTTTATGAGTATGTAAAACAGATTTTAAAAATAATTTTAAGTATGTCAAACAAAACAAAGGTCAAAAGTACATAGTATGGAATACTTTTTAAGCTAAATGTACATATAAATCTAAATGTCTTTCACAGGGACTAGCAGACCTTTGGGTAAGAAAAACAGTACGATAGTAAAATATTGTATATGAGCATGTTTATGTACACACACAGATTACAGCAGCAGAGAAATGCAGATATTGGTGGTTATAGCCGGAGTACTAAATTCCACTCTGTAATGCAGTCTGAAAATAAAGAGCATTAATTTGAGTGTGAACTTTGTCCAAAATGAAGACAAAGCAAATTTATGTGATTAGGACTAACGGAGATGTTTTAACAAACCAAAAGGTAATTTCATTCCTCCTAGAGTGTGTGGGCAAGATGCTGTGGTTATGTTAATCATTTAATTAATACAAAGAATAAAATTTGCAAACAGTGAAGATTAGAAATTACAAGAAAAAAGATAACTTGCTGTTCCTTAATATTAAAAGCTAACCATCCAGGCTGATTTCTTTGGGAGAATGTAACTGTCACGGCCACGACCTACAAGGGTTACCCAGTCCACAAGTTGGTCATGATAATGGGTTCATAGCACATAAAGTCTTTGTTTCCATGAATTTATTTATTACAAATTACTTTTAGTAAGATAAGTATACTTATAATTAGTAAAGCAAGCATATACACACACACACACACATACACAAATATATATACATATTTGCAAGTTACTACAGATTACCACTACTTAAGCAACAAGTTGCTTAATGACTTATATGCGTGCCTACATACATTATTTTTCATTCAAAGTATTAACAGTACACTCCATTAAACCACTCCGAGGACTCGAGCCAATCGATGATGGACAAAGTCTCACTGCAGATATGATCCACATCACTGAGTATGGATTCGACCTGGCATCCCTGGCAGGTCCGAAGGGCTGTGCAGATAAGTTCATATGGGGGGAGTTCTGGGAGAGAGAAGTTCATTTGGGGAAGATAGCGAGTTACTTTTATGCCTTTAATGTGGATATATAAGTGGGTGTAGGACACCTGTTCCTGGAACAGCTGACTTCTGCTTTCTTAGGAGGTCAGTTTGTAGGTTATAGCAGTTTCTTTGTTCTGCAGGTCATGGCAGTTTCTTTGTTTAGTGCTTATCAAGGATGCTCCAGGCTCCCAGCTGCACTTACCGAGGCCAGCCCAGGCTCCCACTTGTACTTGTGAAGGATGCTCCGGCTTCTCAGGCTAGATTCCCAGGCTAGCAGTTCCCAGATTGGCAGAGATTTTTCTCTGTCAGTATTTCAGCAGACATCTTTTGTCAGTATTTTTCCCCATGATAACCATGTCACATTTATGGCTGTTCCAACAGAGTATTTTTTCTCACTTATGTTAAGTTAGTAACACACAATGAGGGAAATACTGGAAACTGAATGTACACTGCTTTATCTATGTAACACTTTCATTTCCTTTTCATCTTATCATATCCTTGATGATGAACATTTCCATTGTCTCTAATTTACAATACCTGAACCTTCATAGGGCTCATGTTGAGGAAACTGAAGTAAATTTGCCAACAGGCAAACCATTCACGCTGCAGCCTAGGTGGCTTTAGCCACATGCTATGAGCATTTTTCTATCAAATATCTCTTCAGCTTTCAGGTCCACCTCACATTCAATATTTATCAGGATATTGGGCTGAAAAGCTAGTTTTGTGGTAAATTCACAATAACGTATCACACAAAATCTCTTCAGAGTTGAATAGTGTTAGTGGTCCCTACTGAGAGTCAATAGCACACTAATCTTCCCAGCATTTGTTTTATCACATATATTTATTTTAATACAAGTCTGAGGCTGAAGCTGGGATTTGTCTCCAGTGGGTCAGACACTGCAGAAACATACAGAAAAACACAATGCCTATAATCAAAAGCTTACATCCTCAAAAAAACCCAAAAAAAACAGACATAAATGTTTCAGAAAGCTGCATAACATACAAGCAAAGTCACCATGAGAATGACTTTTACAAACCATGTTACTTTAATATTCTAATGTTTGGGGTGAGAGCGTAATCCCTTACCTGTGTTCTGAAGCACTTTGCTTTAAAAGTAATTCTGTAGTGCCTTGGTGTCCTTTATGGACTAACAGCTGTTCAGCACAAGGAAAAGAGCACATCTAGTTTATTTCCATCCCAGTAGAAAGGTTCAGATTTTCCTAAACTATGACATTTGCTTCATGTAAGGAGAAGGAAAAAGTGGTTGCAGTAAAATAAAGGAACAGATATAAAAGTATGATAATAAGAATCTGAGTAGGAGTGACAGGCAATGAAAGTGAAAAGAGAAAATCTTTTATCCTACATGTTTTTATGAAAATGAAACTATAGTTTAAACAAGTTTAAAACAAACAAACAACAAAACCCAAAACTTTATCAAGTTGTAATGAGAAGGGAAAATAAAAAAATTATTTGGCTGAATTGAAACTGGAATGAAAAATTTAATTGTGTTATTTATTTTTCAATTTGTAAATATCTTTCATTTTGTGAATAAGCTTCAAATTAATTGATAGTTTATATGCTACTAACATAATGTCCTATGGTTATACTGTACAGCCAATTCTATCCTTAAAACAATGGATACATTTTAAATTAGAGCACAGAGTTGAAGTACAAAAGGCATAGAATACAAACAAACATCAAATACATTTTTCCAGCTGTGCCACAAGGTAAAGTCTGGACTTTATAGTCATAATAGCATATTGCAGTTTGCATGAAAACACACAGAGAATTTCAGAGAAGTTGCATAGAAACATAATAAATGTGAAAATTCTTTATCAAAATGGTAGCAGAACTCTTTCAAGTTCACAAAACTAAAGCAGATCATCATAGTGGAACAAAACATATCATGGCCCAGGGCTAAATGACAATTTTCTGACACCTGGCTGTGTCAGAGGAAAGCGTCCTTCTAAGGATGTGAAGGCACACATGCCTAATGGAAGCTAATAACCAGCTCCTGCTAGGAACTGTCTGGAAACTGGAAATCCTCCCTGACTGGAAATTCTAATTATTTTTTTTTTTTTATTTTCCTGAAACAAAAAGAAAAAAAGATCTTTTCTTTCCCTTTCCTCTGTGATATGGGGATTTTGAATTGTCTTTAGAAAAAATAAAATTAAAAAAGTTTTAGTTAAGATTTTTCTTAATTGTTCAAAAGCCATAGTTGACCACAAAGGTTGGAAGTTAAGAATAGGGTTTTTTTCTAGAATTAGCAGCTAACTGAAGGTCTTGTGGACCTTGTCTCTGGGCACTTCACTGCAGAACACCCTAGAATCAGTCAGGCCCAAGAGCCTGTCTCCAGGGAGCACAGCAGCCAGGGATTTGAGAACAGCTATCTGACTGAATAAGATTTTCTGGGGAAAAAAAAGGAAATCTTTTAGTTTATTTTTTCCAATGGGCGGAAAATGAAATTTCCAATGCCAAGTCACTCTTGGTCATGATCTCTGTTCATGATTTACTTCAAAAGCTTAGTTTCAGCTCCTTCTACTGAGGATTCAGGATGATGACAGTGCTCCCTTCCCAACAAGACACATTTCTCATTGAATAAACTAACCCTTATTGTGTCCTTTATACAGCCTTGGAGAGTTTAAAAATTTTGTTCTCACTGTGGTCAAGGTAGATAGGGCCTGCTATGAAAATGTATAACTTAAAATATCCAATCCAAATTTAAACTACATAACTACTAACTCTTTGCTGAGATCTAGCATAGATTCAGGAACAAATATGAATATAAATTCTAGCTGCTGAGTGCATTGCAACAGCATTTAGGTTATTTCAGCATTACATGATGCTTCCAAGTATTGAGAGGTTAAGGAAATATTTATTAGGTTGTTTAAATCACCTTGACATTCAGCACTCATATATAATCTTGAATTTCCTGTATCTTCCAATATTTCTTTTCTTTGCAAAACCCAAACTGTCCACCTCTTGAAATTCACATCACCTCAGGAGGTCTCTAGTGCAACCTCCTGCTCAAATCAGAGTCACATCTGAGCTCAGACTCAGACCATGTTGCTCAGGGCTTTTCTAGCTGGGTCTTGAAAACCTCCAGGGAAAGAGTCTGCACAGCCTCTCTGGGGAGCCTGTCCCCTTCCCTGGCTGTCCTTATCGTGATTCCCCCCTGCCATTACGTCAAGTTAGAATGTCGTGTTTCGATTTATGATCCCTATCTCTCATCCTCCTTCCATATGAAGAGATTGGTTCCATCTTCTCAAAAAACTACTCTTTGTTGGAAAACTGTTTACATCCCTCCCAGACTTCTCTTCTCTGGTTTCGTGAGTCCTCATGTTCGGTAACTCTCCTACCAGATGTTTGACATCAACTACCGAATAGAAAAGATGTTTTATTAATTCCATCAGCATAAAAATGAAACATCTGCTTTTCATAAATCCTTCAGATATTACTGGATTATTTTTCCTGTAAAATATTAGGAATAAGGGAAAGCAAACAATTACATGTCTAAGCTGGTTTTTGTGCCTGAACTTGTGCAATATGATGTGCCAATGAAGGAGAAAGAATATCTGAGCGTTAGTTTCATTGACGTAAGCATTGTTTTCTCTTAGTAGACTGTTAAGCTATTTTTAGCATGAGAATACATTTGTTTATTTGTCACTTATACTTCTGCTATTTCCTTCCATTAGATAGAGTCCAGGGATGAAATCCTGGTCTTTTAGATGCTAGCAAGAGTTCTCCTATTGGCAAAGGGGAATCTCACAACTCACTCCACAACATTTTTTTTCAAAAATACTGCATACTTTTGTGCTCTCATCTCCTTTTACATATCAGAGTGGTTTGTTTGTGGGTTTTGGGGTTTTTTTTCTATTCTGTTTGAAATCCCTATAGGAAAGGCTGCACTTTAAAATATTTAACTTGAAAAACATATTATGTAGGTAGTTTAGGCTATAGGTATTGTGTATTTGACCAATTGGGGTAACTTTTCATCAACATTTTCTTGAGCTTCCCTATTTTTTTTTTCCACACAGGGAATTACCAAGAATTCATGTCTGTATGTCTGAAATAGCTGCAAAAGTTGATGTGCCAATGTCAGTTTTAGGGGCAGGAATTCTGGGGAATGATGCTGCTGAACGACAAAAGAGGCACTGGTTTTGATATAGCACAGATGTATATGCATGTTTGCATGATTTTAATTTTCAGTCATGTTGTATTAAAATACATAAGTTTAGGGAAAGAAAGCCTAGATGTGTATTTTAAGTGAAATAGGACTGACTTGAATGCATGATGCTTAATATAATGGAAGATACAATATATTGCCATATCAGTGAATGATCTTTCCTCATAATGGAAGTACTACTTACAAGAAAATCACCATTCCATTCTCCAAGATCCTCTTTTGAAAGTCTTATTTCCTTAGTTTTATTCTGTTACTTTTTTTCTTGTTCTTGTTATTTTTTTTCTTTTGAATAAAGCTGAATATTTATCAAGAATAATTTGTATTTCTTAGGTGTCAGCCACATTACAAAGCTGATACTGAATCTTTCTTGCCACTTGATGTTCAGTCATTCCTCTTCTCATTATTGCATTGCTAGCCTATCTGACTTGTTTATAGTCCATTCAAGTAATTTATAAAGATAAGAAATTGCAAAAGTCATTTGAAGCCTGCAGACATCCCACATGGTAGAGCTTCAAATGGATGTGGTCTTTTTCCTGTCAAATAAACTCTTGCTATATATTCACTATTTCTTTTGCAATTCTTGATTTTATTTAGCCCCTCACTTCTGAATGAGTCAATGTGGAGATCTTTGTCAGCCAGTTATTCCATCATTGCTGATGTCCTGCTCTTCAAATAAGCATCTTCAGGGGGAAAAAAATAAATTGGAAAAAAAATATCTGGAAGTACATCATCAGATGATGAAAAAGAGACAATAAATGGGTAAAGTTTAAAATGTGCTTAAGAAAAGCCCAGTCTGTGACAGAAGAAATTTCATAAGCGAGGGATAGTTTCAGCAGGTGACCTAAAACCAAAAGAGACAGACTTAATACAATGAACACTCAACACAAATTGTGCCAGATCAAAGCTTACAAATGCCCCTGGGAACTGTGTATGGTCTCCTTCTGCTTCCCATCAAGCCTTCCCATTATAAATTCCCCACTGTCCATGTTGCTTATAAATTGAAGACCAACAAAGATGGGCTAAGTTTGAGCAGGCTCCTTGAAGATGAGCTGAAATACCTTGGCAAGTCAGTAGGTCCACAGACAGCTTTGCTGTCTTAGAACTAAGCAGATAGCAGGCCACAGCAAAGCACTAATGAGTAACTGCTGCTCTGCTAATTAGAAGTCAAGTTGGAGTTTAATGCTTTAATCAGACTGTAAATAGTAGAAAGACATGCAGAAAAGACACAAATAGCTCTTGCGGTGACACTTGTACAGATGGTTTGGGCACTCAGGATGGCATATTTATACATATTTATGTGCATATTATCCTGATGTGAAGAATAAAATATTTTCTGCCTGTGAGATATTATCTTGCCCAGAGGCAAAGAAGGAAAGCAGAGAACGCTGCTAGAGGAGCAGTGGAACAGTGACCTCTCTGTGGAGCCTTCCAGTAAATGACTCCACACAGCAACCAGGTTATTCCCCATGAAGAAGTTACTGGCCTAATAGTCAGCTCTGTCAAAGAGGTTCTTTAACACACTGGTTTGGAGAATATAGGAAGGGAGCATCAAAGTCCAGCTTAACTGTTCAAGACAAACCTCTGGCAGACAGAGAAGGAAGGTCAGCAGCTGCACATGACAGCTTTTCTCTCCTGGTCCATGCATGGAACTGATCTGGATCTACTGGGACTGTGGACAGAGGTTGTGAAGGAAAGCACATTTTACTACTTTAATTTAGCTAGATGCCATGTTCCACCTGGCTAAGACATTATGGCGATACACACACACCCCCTACACACAAACCCCCGACAGGAAACAAAACTTCTCCAGGCAGGGAGGAGAGGGAGAAAAAACCCAAACCCTAGAGGCCCCAGGTTGAAAACTGAACTGACCATGGAGATGCACCAGGTACACTGAAGTGACCTTTTGGCCAATAGGGATTATAATGACCACAGTTCGGATTCGACAAGGGTATAAACAGAGTCCCTGCCGGAGGACATTTTTGGAGAGAGAGAAATCAGTCCTCCTCAGAGCAGCAGGTTTGCAGTTAGGGACTCTCCCCTTGGGCCGGGATGCTGCCCTAGGTAACTCCTGCAAGTCAAAAGCCCTCATCTTTTAGGTGAGTGATATGCACATTTTGAGTCATCGTTTCTAAACCTTAAGAATTCTTAAGTCAGCTGTGTAGTACTAATTCCCTTTACATCATTGGGCCTGTGGTTTACAAATGTTATCAGAGTTCTAACTAACATTTTACTGAAGAATAAATCTGAGTTTTATCATCCGTTGCACTTGATTGTGTGTGTCTCCGTAACAGACGTCTTACCAACAAACAGTTTGGGATACTTTGAATTCCTCATCCCAAGTGATCAGGCACCTATTGGGTTAACAGAAGGCAGTGATTCTAGGACAGAGGCTCCTACACGTGACTGGGGCAGCCAGTGACGCACCTTCATCATCCCTCCAGCACACCACTTGCTAAGAAGCTGGCAACTCTGCATTTAAAAAACAAGTTCTGGCCTAAAGAGTAAGTGATATACAAAAACGGGGATGAGTGTGACCTGACAAGTGTTGAGGACACTCATGGAGGTCATATTGGCTCTGAAGTGCTAAGAAAGTAGTCCCACATGATGACCACATCTCCAGAAGAATACTTCCATGTCCCACTTCACTGAAGTTCTGCACTTCCAGGCGATATGCAAGAAGTCAGGGCATTGGCCCACTGGCTGATAGGTTTCTTCCTGAGGACATAGCATGACCAGTGGCACTAAGGGACCTTCTATCCAGGCAGTAATACTTTTTGATCTTTCTCCTTCTCAAGCTTAAACACCACTCAACAGAAATCATAGCATATTGTTAAGAATACAGGGACTGTGTTTTTACAGCAGGGCTTAGAACCAGGAGTCATGCAGTGCTGCTGTGTTTCAGAAGGAATTCTGGAAAACACAAAAATTTGTATAGGTAAGAGAAACTTAAAGATCAGCGATCGGCACCTCATCCATACGTACAATATATCTTTCTGCAGAAAGCATCTCTCTTTTTTTTATAGGGTACCACAACCTTTGTGTAGCACTTGTGTTCCTAAAGACCCTTCTCCTTCCCCATTTCCTCCTGTCTGGTAATGTCAGGAGGAACACGGGACACTGGTTGCCAGACTGCTTCATTTCTGTGCCATGTCAGAGCTCCTCCACCCTCATTCTCTCTGTCCAAAGCAAACATTTAAAAACTTCTTAATAATACCTGGAGGAGAAGTAAGGGAATTTCCAGTCAGAACTTACGCTACAGTCCTGGCTTCTTTACCAACCACTCTAATTAATAATAAGGAAAAATATAAAAGATGGAATTTCTGAAGACAGCATTAAAAGGAGTTAATAAATCTTTCCTAGCCAGTTATTGTGGGGATATATTAACTGCCCAGACAACTGGGCAGAGGAAGAAAGTCACATAGAAGGTCAGACAAAACCTTATTTAAAAAAAACCAAAACCAATCATATTAAATTGTCATGTTAATGATCCGTCTCTCACCAGTTTCTTCAGATTGGTAAGCCTGAGCCAGGGTGTTTCTAAGTGTAACATCTTTGTATAAAAGTGTTTTGTCATAATATGCCATGCTACCTTTGTCTACATGCATATGTGTGTCAGAGTCCTTTGAAATGAAGATTCAGGTTCACAAACCACAGCCTTAGGAAATTTTTATCATTTGTAGGAAACTAGTCATGCAAACTCCTGCCTGATAAAAGCAGGTTTAGGTAAGTCCTCCTGGGGATCTCTTCACTGTCGTCAGGATGGACTGGTCAAGTCCGTTTTAGAAGGATGGGCACTGAGAAATATCTATCGTTGACAAAGTTTTCCTGAAGTGTGTGTGTATGTACAAAATAAATACTAAACCAGTAGATAGGGACTCTAAATTGTTTCTTGCTGTAGCTTTTTCCTTCACTCCTTAAGAGGTGGTCTTCAGTATTTGGAGCTTATTTACATCTATTTGAAATTCTTGTTTCAAAACAGAACTAGTCTTGAGGAAAGGGTTTTGCCTGAGTGCTGGTTTTATGCAGCCGTCCCCAGCAAGCTTGCTGGTTTATAATTCCAGTTTTGGAATTCACAGCAACTAGCTAAAAAAATCAGTTTTCAGTTTATCATTCATTGTTTGAGTCAATTAATGGAATTTAAGCTCATTTTACAGCATATTTTCTTTTAGTTTTCAAAACATACATTTGCTAGTCAGTAGACAATAACAATTGTTTAATAACATAATAAGTTAAGCTTTGATTTGTAAGACATATGACTTGAAACCATAAGATTTCCAGGATTCCAGTAATTATTTTTAATTCAGGCTATAAAAATTCCATGCCATATTAACCAGCAAGGCTGGGAAAGAAGCCAAAGACGCAGTTTAACTTTTTATGATTAAAAAAAATAATCTTCTTTTCCAAACTCTGTTCAACTCCTGTTTTATTAGACAGTTTTCTATGCAGATATTTCAGTGTTAAATCTGCAAAGGCTAGTCAGCACAGGATTAAAATGAAACAGAATCTAGCAAGTAATGTCTAGACCAGATCTTTCATGGACCAGCTGCTCTAGGGACACAGTATGAGAAGGTTTAAAAGGCTCCAGCTCCAATGCAGCAACATGAGGGACTCAGCAAAGCAAGGCATTGTGACCAGTGGGTTAGCAAAGGCTACTTCAAAAGAGTTGGCTGAATTCAGCAGGCATCAACAAAACCAAGATTTGTTGCATTTCACGTCCTGCCTTGAAGGGTGTCTTAGGATATATTTCTCAGCTAAAGAGAGCTCCCTTAGATTTATTGCACACGCCTACTTCATCAATGCTTACTGCTCTTAATCTTGTGCCTTAGATTCGGTTTCCCCCAGCTAAATAAAAAAAACCAACACCGCCCAATTTTTTTTTTTTATTATTTACATGAACAGCATCTATTTTTAGGGAAATTTAAAAAACCCAGGACTGAACTTAGGGTTATAAGTGGGCAGCTCCTCAAGTGTCCTTTCAGGATGTACAGATAACAAACCTTTCCTTCGGCTCATTCAGAGACAACATTCAGAGAGGCTATTTCTCTTGTGCAAGAGAAACTTGGTGTATTGAGAGCAGACCTTTGATGTCGGCCACCAGTATTCATTTTAAACAACCCAAAGGAAGCAACTACTCTGGATCTGGAGCAGAACTGCTCAACTTACTCTGTGAGGTTTTCAGTACTCAAAGAATTTTTTGTGAAAATATCATCATAAATACCTTTTGATGTAAACAATTAAATTTTTGAGGAAAACAATTTGTATTCTCAATAAGCACTATGTGCACAGAGATGTATCCTGACCAAAAGCCTGGTAAAATCAGTTGATTCATGTAGAGGACACAAAAATGGAAAGTTAAGCAGAATTCTGCCTATGAATGAATGATACCCAACCATGCCCATATGACTCAGCTGCAATTTTTCTAAGCCCACTACACATGAAGGGGAAAGTGTTATTTACTTCCAAAATTATTAAGCAAGCTGATTTTATGCATTCACTCATTTGCTTATAGGCCTTGTTCACTCACACGCTCACGCACACTTACTCACAAGCACCATGCATGTACTCCCAGGTGGTTTGCCCATAGAGAACGGGGGACAATGGCTGTCAAGACAACTCTGGGGCTTTTCTTGATTGGCAATGAGGAACTAGTATTTGGAAATATCTTTCATTTCCTTTAGGATTTGTTGGCTGTGATGGAGTCTCCCTTACTTAAAAATTTTGTATCATCCATAAATCTTAGACCATGTTGTGGCACATTGTCTGCTTTCCCTTGTTGGGAATATATGTTTGAATATTGGCCTGTAGTCAATTTTTGTGTTAGGCTAGAGGGAGAAAGAAACAGTAAATGGACATGCTGCGACCTGTCACCATCCTCCTGGTCGGGGGGTGCAGGGACTCCAGTTGGCAAGACATCTGTGCTGGGGTTTTATCAGAGTGCAAGCTGTGTGACCTCAACATAAACATCACTTTCCTCAATCTTACTGCTGGGAACGGGGTGCTGGCAATTGTGTCCTAGGGTCCCTCAGTGTCAACAGAGGCCATTCTTTCCACCTTTCTACCGCTTTTCTTCTGGGGCTTGCACATAGTTTCCTAATTCCATTCATACTTCGTTCATGTTAATATTTGTCTTAGAAATCTCCACAGCTTTACAAAAGTTGACAAATATGACTTATAAAATAAGGATGCTTTCTATGGACTTAAGTCCTTCAAAATGCTGGCCAACATCTAAAACTAGGAGTTTGTTGATGGTTAGAAGAGCATTTCTTGTTCTACCTGTCTTGCAATATGTCTACCTATTTTATTTTATTTATTTTATATCTTACTAGAGTTTTCTTTTCAGTTCAAATTAAATTTAACAAATATCTTGTTTATTTTTTATTTTCCATGTTACTATTTTATTTTTTAACTCATGCTAAAACCTTACGTTTTATAGTCTAAAGCACTGATTTATAACTCACTTTTCATCAACAAAGATATTGCGAGGTTCCAACTCCATTTTCTTTTCTCTTAATTATTTACAACTTAGGGCCAACACCATCAGAATGCCTGTAATCTGTTGTCAGGTGCTTTGGCTTTGATGATGATGATAGGGTGCACCAAACTTCTAGGTGAAATTTGCATGTTAAAGCACAGTACTGATACAAGTCTTGCTGATGATCAAAAAGCTCCTTTTCAGCGTCAGCAAACTTTTCTGAACCACGTAAGATGCCAGTGTAAGACATATTAAATACACTAAAATCTTCCTTCTCTCTGTAACATAAATTTGAAAAATCTCTGTTAGGTAGACATTAATCATGGTATTTACCATTGTGTGATTTTATCTTGCTTCCCTCAATTCTAAGCAGCCCAACTACCTTTAACTTATCCTCTTTAATTTTTGCAAGTATTATAATAGTCTTCATGGCTGTTAAAAATATTATATTTTTCTCAATTTTTCCCAGTTTTAGATAGTACCTGCATATCACTTTCTCACTGTATTTGCTGAGCAGAATTGAACAAAAGTGCTTGAATTTACACATAAAACTTCTCAAAATGCATTTTGTGATAAAGTGCTTTATGTTGTTAAGAATTGTAAAATTATTACTGCACATCAGTTTCATTATGTAGCTTATTTTAAATGGGGCAGAATATTTTAATAGTCCAAGAAAAGACATATTTTATAACTTACAACTGGAGATATATCTGTAATTTTTTCCATAAAATACACATGAATGATTTTCAGCTCCATTTAATTAATGTGTTTTGGAAAGTCTTTGCAAAAGTAAATGCAACAAATCTCAGGCAAGATGGGAAGTAATGTGTAAGCGTGGTTAAGAGTAACTTTTCATTTTTCAGTCCAAATTTTGGACCAAGTGTTTCTTTATGTAGATAGCCTCAGTATTATTCTGGAATGTGACAGAGTGATCACCAGGTATAAAATTGCAAACTATGTCAGAAAATAAAAATGTCCAAACATCATAAACTACTCACAATGTATTTTCTAAAGGAAAAAGAAGTGTGTGCATCCTTAAAATGACTCGGAGAGCCTCTCGGAACTGACTATCAGCTGCTCCACAGATGGATGCAAAAGACAGTGTGGTCCTGAGCTGAGATCTACTAAACACAGAGTGAAAGACAGCAGAAGTCACTGAGAAGAAGCAGGGATTAGCTGGTACTGCCCAGGGCAGATGAGAGTAGGCTACGGTCTATGAAAGTCTCAGAATCCACAAGGCACCTGGGTCTGCAAGAGCACGTTGCCCTCTGCCCATCTCTCACACATCTGCTATGCCAAGTACATCACACCTTTCCTTTGGTGTTATCCAGTCACACATCAGCAGTGTCAGGGACTGGTGGCTTGTCCCCACACTTTCTGAAGCCAGGGGGAATAAGCCTGGCTCCTAAAACTGAACAAAGAACAACAAATGTAACTTTGCAAATAATTGAAGAGATACACCAAAAGTACCTTAAAGATGCTGTTAGTAATTACCTGCTCAAAGCAGGGGAAGTTGTCACATCAGAAGCAGATTGCTAAGGTTTCAAAACTGCAAACAAAATTCCTGAACCCAAAGTCATCCCACTTAACTTGGGCATATAAATCAAAGGAACCAGGTCAGGAAATGAGCATCCCAAATGCTCCCTTATGATCAATATCTTCAGCACACCTAAAATCCTAATCTGCCAGTGCTGGGCCTCCTGGAAGAGAAGTGATTTTTAATATAGACCATAAAAAAAAAAAATTTAAACCCTCTTCCAGACAGAGGGAACAGAATCCCAGTTCTGCTCCACCCCTAGTGAATTTGTAAACTGCTCACTGAGAAATATGCCCTTTTTCACCTATTTCTAGGTCTGTGATTTTTTCACTTGTGACTAAACAGATGTTTAGTTTCAAGAGGCAGAATGAAGCCTATTTTTGCTTTGGATACAGTAGGCTTTGTTATTAGGACATAATTCTGGGACTTGATGAAGCAGCTAATCCTGGAAACCAATTCCAGGCATATTAAGGATGAGAAAATCATCAGGAGTAGTCAGCACGGCTTCACCAAGGAGAAGTCATACTTGACCAACTGGATGAACTTCTAAGATGAGATGACTGGTGTTGTAGATGAAGGGAGAGCAGTGGATATTGCCAACCTGGACTTCAGTAAGGCCTTTGGGGGTAGGCTGTTAGTCTTGGACAAATAATTTAACCTCTGAGTTACTGTGCAAAAAGTGACATAATGACATTGTTACTGTCAATGTTGAACTTTTGAGGTTTCTCTGGCAACTGATACAGTGTCCACTGAGAGAGTAACAGCAGTGTTTTAAACAGGGAGAAGACACCCACCTTTGCAGAACAGGTCCTGCTTGTCATTCACAAGTTAACTCATTGCAAATAAGGTTATCAGGTTTAGGACATATGTCCTAAAGAATAAGCAGTTCTTACCCATAAGTATTCGTACATAGGACTTAGACCACATCTGCAATTAGTTAACTTGGCAAGTAATGAACTCCCAAAGGGTGCCATCCTGCAGCTCAATTCTACGGCCAAATATCACTCAATTTTCTCCAGAGAAAGCCTATAAGTTTAAATAAAAGTCTTATGCAAGTCTTGCAAAGTTCAGTCCTCTGTGTTTCAGTCAGCAACATATTTGCCATCAAATGCTGTGTAACTGCCTTGCAAAATTCATACGTCTGCCAATACTGTCAATATATACTTTTTTTTTTCAATGTTTGAAAAGTTGCTTCGAAATATTCTGTTTTCAGGTGTTATAAAAAAAATGAAAAAACACTATAAGAAGTATAACATTATACTTTACATGATTGGTAGTACTGAAGTGAAAACATAGTTATACAGTCATCTTACTTCATTTTAAAAACCTGAACATTACTATTCATGGAAACATGGGATTGAAAATACAGCAAACAGAAATCCAGATAGTAGAAGAAATATAACACATGCAATGGCAATGCACTATTTATTACGTGCTAAATTTCCCCATTAACATGACTTTTTCTGACCTTGAAATATCACACTGAAGACAAAGGAGTAGTTCTGCCTCAATGCTTGTTGATTTTTGCATTTTATGTGGAAAATAAGGTATCTGGGATATCTGGCCATTTAAGTGTATCTGTTGCTACTCCTTGTCAAGAACATACATTCAGCATAATCTTCAGATAAGTAATGTGTGAAAGAAAGGTCAACTAAACAATATTTGAGCAAGTATAGAGTAGAGATTGATCTAACATTCAATTTCCAAGGAAGAGAAAAATATCTGAGGATTAAAGGATTATAAATTAGGTGTGCAAGTTATGTGTCACCTCTGCACGCAACAGAGGTTTTAAGATCCAAAAGCAAAAGTCACCACTACTTGGAATGTAGATCTTACACTTGCTTTCCTGTACCAGTGGCAGATCAGGCTAGTATGTATAACAAAACCTGTTTGTTCCCCAGAAAAAAGGGAGGGGAGGGGAGGGGGGAGGAGTGAGCAAGTAGCCTCCTGGTGCTTTGGTGCCAGCTGGGCTAAAAGCATGACACCATGGATGATGGGTGTTGGTGGTTGGTAATTTCTTTTTTTTCTCTCCACACAGTAGGAAGTCAAACCCAAGAAGAGTAGCAGAGTCTTGAGGAGCATTTGGCTGATTTCCCCATATTACTCCCTCCAAAGGCAAAACTAACATCAAGAATTTAGATACAGTGTATGACAACAATTGGGATGGAGCCAAGGCAAATGTTCTAGGCATATTGCCTGGATATATTCATATTTCAAGGAGGTGGTGTCAACTTCACTGAGTATTTAGTCAGAGGCTTATAATACATTAACAATTTACTCAGACCAGAGTCCTACATAGCAGACACAGAAATAGTATCCTTTTTTTTACTATTAAAACTATCAACAAAAACCTGTTTCATATCAAAATTATAAAATTCAAAAGCACTTGTTCAAAATCTTGCAGCGTTAGCATTACAAGTTAAAGCTTCAGTCCAACTCCCGATTCAATATTACAAAGATCTTATGTGGATATGTATATTTATGTATCTGTGTGTAGGAAGGGGAGAGTGTGTGTGTGTGCACGCACACATGCATGCATATAAAATAAAAGGTACATATAATATAGTAAAGGACAGTTTAAAAAATGGTGACATTGTGCTATTGATTTGAAACTCTAAAATAAAGTCTTGCATATAAATATCTCTTTGATAGCAGAGGAGTGCCAATATTTTATTCTGGACCAAAAACACACACACAAGGCAATGCCAGTAACAAGACCATTTCATTTAAATATGAATTATATTCCCTCTCTCCCNTTTTTTTTTTTTTTTTTTTTTACTAAGGAAAATATTTGAAGGTAGTAGTAGGAACACAGTTTGCAAATGGTATTTTAGAAGAGTTTTCACAGTGAGAGTGAAATATATTAAAGACATTAATTATCCTCAGATTAAGATATGGTTTTATAGAGGATATAAAAATCAATTTGGTAAGAAAATGTGAAGTAAGTATGACTGTTGGATATGTATTATAAATTACTTTTTTTGCTCTCCTATGTATTACTCTAACATATGAGAACTGTGATTATTTTCTAATATGAAATTGGTATACTGTTATTCCTATTTAAAGCGAATGATTTGGCTTCACTAAAGTCCTTGAGAATTTTTCTTTCTATCTTGAACAAGGTCATCTCTCACCTTTGACTTTTCTAAGGCACATCTGATCTACAGAGTTATTACAAGTAGTACCCTTTTCAATTAGCATATATGTTAATATGTCAATAGCTAATTGATATGAGTGGTATTGTTCTCTTCCTCTAATCTCCTCTATGACATTAAAAAAAAATTATTTCAATGTTCTACACTTAATGAACCACATGAGTAACTTTCTTCTGTCTTACCATGTTCTACTGACAATCCTGAGTTTTGTATATTTCTTGGACCGAAGAGGGGATAAGACGACAATAAACTCTTGACATACCATCCCAACACTGAATGTACAGTTGAGATTTACTGGTTTATTAGCATATTCCTAATAGTAATGGTAAAATTTTTTGAAAATGGTAAGCATGTGTTTATCATTTCGCTTTTATCCCTAAAGACACCTCAGCTTGAAGCATTTTGTAACCAGTGTTGTTCAAATCCCACACTCAGTGAAGCTGTCTGTACAAAGGTTCTATATCTCGTATGAATGGCGGATCCTAAGAGCCCCAAAACGCTTGCCTTGTAGCAGAAAAAGACCAGCTTGTTCTCTGATTAACTTGCAAATTACAACATACATACATAAGTGTATTTATACAGACATATATACACATATATTTGTCTATAAACAAATTCCTCTTGTAACATAAACAAAAACATTTCCTCTCTCCAAGTCCGCTTATCTAATTATCACACAATAACTGAGAAGTGCTGTTAAATGTTTTTTTCGTGCCAAGAGTGGGCTTTAAAATACCTTGGGATGTATTTTCCTCATAACCAGTTTTTGTAAACTTGAATTTATAGATTCTTTAACTGAATATTAGGAATGTTTCGCCATATGACATCAATTGTATAAAACCTGTGTCATTTCTTAAAAAAATTTCCAAATAAATTAATATGCCCATAGTCACTCTCCAAGAAATCATAGACGAAGGCAAAAATCATGTTTCTTTCTTTCACTAATTAAACTTAAGGTCTAGGAAAGAAGACCCACTTTTAAAGGTATGACTTCCCTTTTACTAATAATTAACGCTTTTACAGCATGTTTCATCTACAGTTTGAAAGGTAGTTAAACATCATTATGCTCTCCCTTTGTTGGGGAAATAAAAGCACAGAGGATTTCATCACCTTCCCCCATGAACCATGGTAGCTGCGCACCTGGAGCCCACATACTCACCCCTTGGTTACTAAGGCATTCTGCCTCCCAAGGATCAATTTTTGGAGAGTGAAATATATACGGTGCCTATCAGTATAGAAGAAGATTTTTTTTACTGATCTTCCTTGAGGCACAATTTTGCTTTAAGAAAAAAAGAGCAAACAATTACAATCAGTGAGTGCCCAGTGGATCATCTTCAAGGGGTTCTCTAAGGTAAGGAAGATCTCAGAAACACTTTGCAATTTACCTGATAAATTCAATGAAGTAACACTTAAAATTCACTTTTATTAAGGGTACAAAAAGAGATGTAAATTTTGTGTCAGAAATGGGCTAAGTACAGGCTAAACACAATACAAGCTGAGCTGTTATGTGTGTTGAGCTCAGAGGTTTGGGATCAAGTAACATGGTTCATTTCTAAATTATTCATACTCCACCTTAATGTGTCTTAAGCCCCTGTACATGGCAAGTAATACTGCATTATTAACAATCTTCTTCATTTATGCTTTTTATCTCAATAGTAAATTACTGGCAAATCTTTCAGATAGTCTTAAAAAGATACTCTTAAAATAACAGATTTAAAAAATATGAGCAAATACAAATTGCAAGTGCTTGGCCTTGGAAGTATTTCTTTTATCCATAACTTTCTTGATGCCATGAAGAAAGAGAAATTGGTGGGAGTATTTAGCTCATTGGTGACAAGAAATTTGCTCATCCAGTTATTAAATGAACAAAGCATGATCAGAAAATATTACTGACAAGGACTGAAGTCCTAGCCACTTTGTATATCCCCGTGATACTAAGCATTTAATTAAGACACCATATGCACAAACAGTGAAGCTGAAAGGCCTATAGAGCAAGAAAATAACTAATGAAAAGCACACAGTGGCTGAAGCCTGTTTTCCAAAGAATGTATCATGTCCTTTAAAATACACAACAACAGAACTACCTCTCGCCACATTTTCCATGAACCTTTTATTCTCTTCTCCCTTCATCACAATACTCAGCTTCTTCATCTTCTACCATCAGCACTGCTACAGCACCCTCAGGCCTTCAGTGCATACCTCCACTTTTCTGTCTCCCATCCAAATTTATTCTCAGCCACTTCTGATGTTCTCAGTTCTGTCTCTCCCCTGCACTTTGTGGGAACAAGGGAAATGGACAGGATGGATGGATGGTCACATTAGCAGCATGGACCCATAAGCCATATTTCCTTAGTGAATCAGGCTGGATGGGGCTGCCCACTGAATATTTGAGAGGCAACCACTCCCACAGAACAGATGTTGCCAGCTGTACTTCAGAGCCCACTTACAGATCCAGCTCCTCCAGCAGCCTCCTTCGCACACCTGGGCTCTCAGCCCAGCCACACCAGACAACGCACCTCCTGAAAACTCAGGGTTCAAACTTCAGTGTGTGCATCTTGCAGACCTGACGGCACAACCTCCCTCTTGTCCATACAGACCCGTAAGTGTCTTTCACATAACTGTATCATAATAAAATCTGATGTTACCTGCAATGTCCTGTTATACAACACATCAGCCAGGGAAAAAAACGAAGTAGAAAAGGGGATGAAGTTGCACCATATCGTTATGGCATGAATTTGTCCACTTTCTCTCTGATGTGTTATGCAAGTTGAAGTATTGATAAGCTGGGACATCCTGAGTGCTGTGTGGGTCCTCTGTGCAGCCAATCAGCACATGCCTAATGAGTTAAGGACAGTTTTAGCAGATCCACAATGTGTGAGAAGACGGGCTCTGCAACACGTACACAGTGGTCAAGGCATTCCCAATGCAAGCACATACCCAAGGGCAGTCAATTGGACTAAGGAAGCATGCAAAATATAGATGACCTGAACGCAGACAGCTGTCACTTGTCCTGCTACTCTTTTGAGTGGACTGCTGGGCACCCAGAAATCCCAGAGAAAATGGCTAAAGCTGGTAGGAGAGCAGGAGGTGAGACATAAAAGCAATCGGCTACTGCCAAAAGCAGTACCATTAGCAGGTGCATATTCCCTTACCTGCTCTGGAGGCAACCTGGACAGGATCGCTGTAAAGTTGTAGGCAGGATACACTATGAAGGTGCAGCGCAGTAATTACTGTACAATGCAAACTCTTGTATTCAGTCATTGTCTCAAGTTACTGTGGTTGTCACTATAGAGGAAAAAAGTAGTTAAAAGTTAAAGTAGGTACTAGAAATATTGCTATCAATTTTGTTCAGTGGCAAAATTAGTACATAGCATCTAGCTAAAGCTCTTCATGGCTGTCTAAAAGTAGAATGTGGCCTATTATGTCTCTCTCAATTATTTGTCTTGTGCTCTCCATGCTTATTGTTTCACCTTTTCATGTTGATTTTACCATTTTATTTAGTGTTCACTCTTAAACAGGTCTTAGTAACAACCACCTGGCACAGCATGGCCATAAAATATTTCTCAGCATTTGCTTTGTTAGGTTAACCATTAAGATCATTATGATGCTTCCTATTTTCATTAACAGATGCAGAACTGGGATGACAAACCCGATAACACACTAGGATACATGACTTAGGTATTTATGTGCTTATTAATACGTTCTCCAAATAAATTACACATATTGCATATTGAAATGTATTAAAGCACACACAAAATATGGTAACATGCAAAAAGTTGAAGTATCTATTTTTTAAACTATGCAAATTACATGTTTGTCTCAATAGGTTACAAACAGATGGAGTGTTGTGTTCAGCACATTTCTTCAGAGTTTCTAAATCTGTCTGATGGGAATTCCATTACCTGCACCAGCTGTACAGGTGACCTCTTTGACTTCCACTTGCCAGGCTCTGAATATATGAGGCAGTGCTGGCATCTTTTTAAAATAAAGTATATGCAAATATGGACATATTTGACATGTTGCTGTAGTGCCTATTTAAAATGTATGCTATCTGGTTTAACCCTTGCACCCATAATTATAAAGTGTTTCAAACTGTCTGTGAAATAAAATGTTTTTATGTCTTTCTCTTGGTCAATCTACTTTACTTTTTTTTTCCTTAATCAGAAGCAATTAAGATTTCTTTTCACCTGTAATTATGAGTCTTTTTTGTTTCATTTCACCGTGAAAAGTTACTACTATACTCCTAAGGCTGAACTTCCCAGGCACTGAATATCTATTTCCCACACTTTCTGAGCAAATGCTCAGAAAGATCTTGAAAGCTTTCTGTATTAGGAGCTTTATTATAAAAGAAACAGGATACATTTCTTGTTTACATATAAACATAGCACATAAAATATTCCTTCTTCTGTTTCCGTGTAATTTATTTCAAAATACCAAAGTGAATGCATGCATTACATAGCATTTCACGATACACTAAGGCTCGTATTGAAAAATGGCCAGTAGTTGTGTTGGTCTACAGTCGTTTTCTGGCTGACTGTGACCACACACTTGAGACCTTATTACACAAAAGAAAAAATGCTCCTTTCCTAGGAATAATTTGTGTAAGACAATAAGGCCCAATTTTAAGAAAACATATACCTAAATCCAGGTGATTTCCTTGGGTTTCTGGTGCTTACATGAGCATGGTTTTGAATGAGAATGTATGCCTCCAGTGAGGCTATAGTTGATCAATACAGTACAGGTTAATGAAAATATAGTGTGCCCCAGCAAATGGACCAGTCCATCAAAAAGTTCTCTGATCCTCTACTTGAAGCTGACCTGTGGAAGGGCTTCTGAAAGTTTAGAAAGCTCCAGGAATAAGGGGACAAAACCTCTTTAGATCCTTGAATTCTGCCTATGACCTTTTTCCATTCCCAGTAATTAATGTTGCTATGCTCAAAATTTTGTCTACAAGAAAAGGCAAAATATGTCTGATAGGTAAAACCAAGGATTTGCTCAAAACCATAACAGCACAATCCAAGAAACATTACTGGTTTCAGTTTTAATTATTGCAGAAACAGAAAGACTACTTTTCTATTGGGAAAAGTCTCCGTAACAACAACAACATCAACAATAATAATAATAATTATTATGTTGTTGTTGTTGTTAACATTTTTATACACTTAGTTTCCACCCCTTTTCCTAGTGTGATACACACCCTCCCCCTGCTCCTGCAGGTCCTGAGGTCAGTGGTTTCAGCCTGGTGGCAGGGGTGGGTGTTATGATGGGTGTCAGTATCTGGAGTCCTTCACCAGGAGGAATATGATGTTCATGTTGGTGGTGTCTTCTTCCTCGCTCTACAATATACCTGGGGACATTTTTATACATTTGCTAACACATTTTTATGCTTTGTTCTTTCTCCACCAGTCTCGAGCTCTGCATTACAGCCAAATTTACTATATATGGTGCCTTTTACCTATGCTAGATACTATTTATTTGTTGTCTTTGTTATCCTGAAAAGCAGTTTTGTCCAGCTCCAGGCCTTCCTTTCTTTAGCTGACCTGCTGGTGAGATGTTTATAGCCGTGGGGCTCCAGTGCCAGATTGTGCCCATCTCTTACCATCCCGTGTCTTCCCTCCTCTGTGCTGCACCCTAAGTCTCCGCTTCTTGATGCCGCTGCTATTCTACCAGGCCAGCATTTCTGTATAGTACATCTTTATGGCCATCATAAACACCTCATTCTACATATAATAACTGCTTATTATTGTTATCTCACTAAACTATGATCATACTCTACAAAGATAAAGGAAAGTAGAACAAATTAGCGACAACCACCCAGTCGTTAGGAAAATTGCTGTTAAAGCTAACCCAAGTAAAATAAAAACAGTTCAGACAGGACAAGGCTGACACAGGTCTGTCCTGGGCCTTGCAAACCCTGTTCAAAGCCTGGGGCCAGATACTAGCAATGTCAATACTGTACTGAAAGTGTACAAGGTCACCAAGTTAAGTGCATGTTTTGTAACTATAACCATATCTCATGAAAAACCACCAGATCTTGTTTTCATTTTGCTTCATGGCAACTGCTTCAGATCACTCTGCATTGTATCATATCCCCCTGCTGAATTATTGTCTGGCAAACTTTCACGCTCTGGATTTTAACCAAGCTCTTATGATCAGTGTGCAAAATGCATCCTGACCTAACACATCCCATCGCCGCCTAGAGTCCTCTTCTACCTCCAATACGCCATCATTGAGAGACCTGCCTCCTTGCTGCTGCATCAACTCAACTAGAAATTTGCACAGTAAAGTGAAGACAGATACTCCAGGCAACTTTAGGAAAGAATTAAAAAAGAACTGATGTGGGGCAGAAATAGGACAGAAAAAGGGATTAAGCAGGTTTTAGGAATGGGATAGTGGGAAGAACAGGAGGTGGCAGAGTCTGAGCTCTCGGGAGAGGAAAAGACATGATCAGCAAGAAAGCAGCTCAGTGTCTGTTACACACAAAGGCAGGAACTCATAAATGTAGAATTAGCAACATGTTCAGCTTCAGCTTCACAAACCACATCACGGTGAGAATTATCAGGTTAATTTAAATACCAGGTGCCTAATAATCTTCATGAAATTGCTAGATGAAATGTCAGATTTATCATTTAAACTAACTGCAACAAGCTCTACAGATCCAGCCAAGACCTGAAATATAATAGATTTCTTCCGGCTAGTACTAAGAGTCTCTTTATATATCTCAGCACTGGTGAATTTTAAAAATGTATTTACTTTCAATCTTAAAACTGTCAGGCAGTAATAATTATAATCTAAATTTACAAGGATCAAGTAACTATTTACAGAAAGCATTCTATAGGTACTGCAGAAACCATTCAGAGTTTACAATGGTCCAAGAAACGCAACAAGAAGCTATGCTTGCAGACCATAAAAATGAAGTAAAAACTTAAGATTGCTACTATGAATTTGAACTACTGATATCAAATCAATCTTTAGCCTAGCGTCATCTAGAAAAGCAATTGTAACATTTTTATTATAAAGTCCAGATATAGCAAAAGTTTTGCACAGTTTGATATCTAAAAGTGAAAACCATAATTCTTTAATTTACTTTGAAAATTATTTTTATTTTCCATCAAAACCCAGCTGAAATGTGCAAGGATTTATCGGCCTTTAAAAGTAGCTTTGAGCAACAACAGTCATCCCTTCTTAGATGGAGAACACTGAAGCTATCTGTAAACCAAATTGCATTTTCCACACATGACAAGGTAACTCAGTATAATGGAACCCAGGTGTTCGACTAATTTCTAATTTAACCATAAATGAAGAAAAGAGAAATATTAATCCTCAATGCAAGTTGTTGTGGTATTACAGAACCCATCATAATGAAGAAATGACCCCACTTTGCACAAAGGTTAACTGTACAAATGGTACTGCATTGACAAAAATGTTAATGAGTTTGTGTGGCAGCAGGTAAGCAAGAGCTGGCAGAAGGAAGCTATTGTGATAGGCAGATAATTACAATGGAAGTCATGTCTTTGGTAATGACTAGGATTCACATCACATCTTTTCAGTCACAGTACAATTTCGCTAGCTCTGTTTATGGTAATCTATGGGATTATTTGACAGCAAGGTGACACTTTGACTTTGGAACAAATTTCTTTCATAGACAGCACAATTACTGATACTGTGACATTCAGTTAGATACATCACTGCTGCATAATTTTGATTTTAGAGAATATACAAACATAAGGTATATTTTTCATTAGTACATGGAGTTCTTTGGTTCTCAATTCGGGTTTCATCATGCTAAACTCTTTGATTTTACTAATGTGTAGGAGTCGGAAGAAATTTAACAGCTGTGAGTTTTTAACCATTCAGCTGCATGATTAATAAAGAAAAAGGAAAAATTATGCATTTCAAATATGTAATTGTCTTAAATAGAAGAAATATAGATTTCCAAGCAAAGTTCATCTGTGTTATAAACTCTGCTACATAACAACAAATATGTAATATACTTTTCAAAAGGGAATTCTCTGACAGTAGTTACACGTTATATCATATTCTAGGCCAAATGCCCAGCTAATCCATTTACCTCTATCTCACAGAACAGCTACAGATAGGAGAATATTCAGGTTAAGAGTGAAATCTGTGTCACCCATTCTTCCCTTTGTGGAATGAATGTGAAATAAGAGTGAGAGGACAAGACTGGCAGCAAATGTGATGTGCAGCTCCTGAAGTTCCACCATATCCTTGGTCCATAGCAATAAGCAGGGTGTTACTGGGAGCATTTCACGGCAAGAACAGGGACTGCAGCACCTCATCAGTACTTGCATGTAAGTAAAAAGTGTTCTATGTTTACAAGTGATAAAAGATGTACTTTGATAAACAGCAGGTTTTAAGAAAACGTTTCTGTTTGAAATTCTTCAAGAAATGCTTTGTGCAAACAAACTTTGACTTCTGGGATGCTCATCAATATTTCTCCATGTGTTTCATGTGCATGTTTCAGTGCCTGAACTTGTGTGACAGGTCACCTAAAGCATATTTGGTTACTTCAGTTCTTTCAGTGGCTGACCTAGTCTTCTACAACTGCCTCACCTAAAAGCTTTCTTGCTTCATGAAGTTATATCGTCACAAATATAGCACTGTAAATATTAATTTTATGGAATAAAATAAAGAAATTAGAATATAAGAAGAGGTATGAATATATCCGAAGCAAAAACTTATTTAGAAGACTAAAGAATTTCTACAAATACATTGCCTTACTATTAGCATGGCTCTTGCCCTATTTGTGATCCCCCCCCCAACTTGATGTAGGTTTTACAATCTAATGTTTATGTACCCACCTTCTTTGTAACCCTGAATCTGTGTGAAATGTCCGCTATTTTAAGATATGGGATCTAAGTGTTAATCAAAGAACAGCATTAAAGAACAATAGTCACTCTTACTCTGCATGATGCCTGCATCATTCCTTCCACTGGACTGAGGTGTAAACCTTTCTACTGAAATTGGATTAGAAAAGTTGGCTTAGGTAATTTATTTGCAGTCATGATGTGGAAAAAAACAATTTGCTATCAGTATCCTATTATTTCCACTTCTGCTTAGAAATTTGTGACTTGAATGAACAAAACCTAAGGCTTTAATGGGATGAGGATGCTGCTAAGATTTGTTAGAGCAGTCATGTTTTCTCTCTCCAAGGGGACAAGTTGCAATCGTAATGATCTTATATTGTAGAGTGGTTTTCATGACAAAGGACACCCAAATGCTTTAAAAACTTGAGAAATTACATACAGGAATCTTACCATTCACCACTGAATTTCAGCAGCTTCTGTTCTGAAAGGTTTTTAACAACGCACAGTAAAGTTGAGTTCACTTTAGGACAAGATATGACTACTATGAAGCAGGAAGAGTCTCGGCAGGCAGACAATAACACTTCAAATGGAAATGCAAAGATGCCACTGAAGTTAACATATTACTTAGGAAGTGTGGCACATCGATTCAACAACCTTTCTTTTGTGTTTTGAGAGGACCATACATCCAATAACTCATTGAGCAAGTCCAAGGGCACTTGATGAACTTAGAGCACAGTTCTTCAAGGTGCTGAGTACTGTGGTTCACAAGACAACAAATGGTAGGTCTGTAAAAATTACATAATTAAATGTAAGTAAGCGCTTAAGTGCTTTACTGATCAGAACTTCCAGAGCTGTGTAAAAGAGTCTGCCTCCCTGAGAGCCTGACATTCACATCTTGAAAGCAAGATTCCTGAAGGAGAGAAACTGAAGCAGTGAGAAGGGTTGGTATTTTTCACTGGTACAGTTTACAAGGAGANGGGGGGGGGAAAAAAGGAAAAAAAAAAAAGAAAGGACTAAAATATATCTGGAAGAAATGTAGACAAAACCTAGGTCTCTAAAAAACTTCTACATAGTTGTTAACCTAACTGTAGGGACGCCTATTTCTATAGATACCTCCAGTGCTGCAGTGAAGATGGTTAAAGAGGGAGGTCTATCATAAGCACTAGTTTAAGAGGTATCTTGGAGGCAAATGTGCCTGAGGATTGATACCTGCTGCAGGTGCGTGGTGATGGAGAGGGAAGGCAACAGTCTGATGAGACCCTCAGGACATAAGGAGCCTGTCTGAGGGTCTCAAAGAAGCAAGAGGGAGGGTCCCACAGGGAAGGGTGATTTTGAATAGGCATGTCTGTTATCCTAGTGTTCTCCTCAAGTTCACCCACAGGTGCCTCAGCCACCCTCAGACCATCTGTCCTCAGACACCCTGCCTCTAGGACCACACCTGCTGCCTTTTATGTCAGCATTTAGATTAGATTTAGGTTTCTTATGTTAAAAACATCATGAAAGGTGACAGTTATGTGTCCCAAAAAGCATCTACAAAGGCCAGCATGGCAAGACAAAAGCAAACTAAACTTATAATACTGATTTGTAATACTTCCTAAAATCAAATCTAAAAGAAATGTTAAAGCAAGTGTTGACATTTAGTTTTTTCCCAGGTTAAGACACACTTCTTAAGACTCTAGCACTGTAAATGCAGTAAGTGCCTTACTTCACAGTGATATTTGCAGTGTGCAAGTTACATGGCTGGCCTCTCTGGGAGTGTTAGTGGGTTTCTAGAAAATGTCTTCAGAAAAGCACACTTTCTACCCAAGATGGGTAATGAAAAAGGATTGTGAAAAGTATGATTTCTAAAAAAACTACCCTCATCAAGGTCTCGGCTACCCAGGACTCATTGACTGAACCCAGGAAGGCTTCCTGAGCCCCTGTGTCTGAAATACAGAGCATTTCTTCCTTTCTAAGCAAAAGTCTGAAGGGATTTGAACACAGATTTCCCACCACTCAGGGAATGTCCTATCAGACTATTGGTACTCTGAAGAGAAGGAAGGGAACACCCTTGGTATCCTTTTTTGCATGAAATAAGTAAAAGTGTATGGGAATTAGAAAGAGTTGAAGTAATAACCAGTCCCCTTCAGCTAGTGGCCGGAAGACAAATTCACTCTATTGGAGGCATCCAAAGAACAGGAGAGAGCTGTTATGTTAGAGCTGGACTTTTACCTCTGCTCTTACCCAGCAGCCAGAAAAATAATTTAGATGGAAATGTGGACCTGTGACCCTTGCCTGTATGCCGGTCCTACAGGTAGTCTCCTGCTCCTCACACCAGATCTAAGGCAGCAGGTATGACTGAGAGTAACATATATTCTTTGATACCCAGGAATGCTTCTCAGATCCCATGAATGAACATTCAGCCCCGCCAAGAGTTCAGCTCTGTGTCAGTGTGAGGTCTGACCAGTAATCTCCATTCCCTGCCACGGTTCCTACACTAAACGTATTACCAAATGGATTGCAGCAGAGTGTCAAATCAACAGACTAAAGCCTGACGGACCATCAGCTGACACCAAGAACAGCTCACTGCAGGTGCAGGCGGCATGAGGGCAGCTGAGGAATGGAGGAGGACACTTGCAGGAGCTGGGGTGCGGGAGGAGTGGGGGAGATGCGGTCAAGACACACGCACATGCCTATGATTGGTCATGGGCATTTCACCAGAGGTGAGAAGGAAGCTCTGTAAAAATAGCACCGTGGGGAAGGGGATTCACCTCCTCATTTACAGTCTGCTCCTGGGAGCTCCCAGTTTGCTCCTACCAGACAAGACTGAAGCGATCAGAGTAAAATCCGCTGCTGTGGGATCAGGAAGTGGAAATCAAAAGAGGACACTGGAATGAAATACCCTTCATTCTCACACATGTAATGTCACAGATCAATTCCCCACATATACTTTCATTCCCCTTCTCCCTTGTGTGCATTGGGGATGCACAAGGGGAGGAGGAGATAACTAGTAACAAAAGGAAAAGAAGAAAGGGCATCCTACAACTCCTACAACTTTTCTACAGCTACCTAAAAGGAAGTTGTAGTGAGGTGGGGGTCAGTCTCTTTTCCCAAGTCACAAGTGACAGGATGAAAGGAAATGGCCTCAAGTTGCGCCAGGGGAGTTTTAGATTGGATATTAGGAAAAATTTCTTCACCAAAAGGGTTGTCAGGCATTGGAACAGGCTGCCCAGGGAAGTGGTGGAGTCACCACCCCTGGAGGTATTTAGAAGACATGTAGATGTGGTGCTTAGGGACATGGTTTAGTGGTGGACTTGGCAGTGCTAGGTTAACGGTTGGACTCGATGGTCTTTTCCAACCTGAATGGTCCTATGATCCCTTATTCATTCACACACACACACAAAGAGGAGGAAGTTGAGGAAGAAAGAAGGACAAGTGTAATGTGTTCATTGAGAAGAAACTCTCTCAAACAAGGAGAAAACAGCAGGATGAAAATGGGGAAGGAAAACCATTCAACCATGAAGCATTTTGGGGAGAGGGAGGCTGCTCCACCTTGCACTGCGATGGAGGGAATGAAAGTAACGAAAGTTACTGGGTACCAAAGGCTTCCTGCTCCCTCTGCAGCCATCACTCTGCCCAGCTTGTCACCCAGCCCTGCCTTGTTTACAGCCCTTTCCCCAACTGATGCCTGGACGTGGGGAGCATGGGTGTAAATCCAGCAAGTGCTTCAATGCTTTTTACTTAGCATTCAGTAGAGCAGGAGCTGAAACCAAGATCTCTCTTCATATATTGGTTCCTTACCCACCAGCACGTACAGTCCTTTGTGCATGCCCTTCATCTCCTCCTTTTTCTTCTTTCCATCTCCTTTTCAAGGAAAGTGAGAGTAATGGTTTCACTCTCTACCAAACTCTGAATGAATTTCTCATGTCCCATTAAAGAACTGCGACAAAAAAAACGTACTGAATGGAAAGATGATGTAAATCTTTGTTTTCTAGGGTTTTTTTTTGACGAGGCTTACACGCAGACTAGTGGAGGAATGCTTGTTAGTGAATTTGGATGGAGTTCTGGTGGATGATAACATCTTGGTGCTGAACTCTTCAGTTCTACGAAGAGGTAAGATTCCCTGCACGTGCTCTGGAAACTTCTGAACTTTTCATTATACCAGAGTTGGCTTTTTCTGCTTACTGATGATTTTTGTTGTTTTCACTTATAATTGCTACTGTTGTCTAAAACAGTTTTGAAAAGCTACAATCAACACATGAAGGCTCCTGTGGTAACTGTCACATATCCACACAACTGAGAGCTAGGTACTACAAACTTCAAAAATACTTCTGCCAAGTAACTACTCAGTGAGGTATGCAATGGCTAACACTTCTTCCCTATGCAAAAGAAAACACCTAAAGACTCTTTATTAAATTACTATCCTTTGTAAAATCATCTCTCTCTACTATTTGGACAATGATGCTCTTTTTTTTCCTTCTTGTTGGTTTTTGCCAAAACTTTAACATCTTTCAGATATGAGACAAAATGAAAATGTAGTGGATATTCAGGCACGAGGAATAAGGAATTGAGCTAATGTAATTTGCATGATTCTGATTACTGATGATGGGTCTTTATAGCTTGACGTTTTGGTCTCCTGCATGCACCCCAGCATTTATCTAACTGCCCCTGCAAACACAGTTACACTCCAAAACAGCACAGATGGCAAATGTATTTCCATATATGTTTTGAGATAGTTTTCTAAAGGAAGCAAGCATTCTGCAGAAGCAGAATAATGCGATTGAAATATGCTTAAATTTTAACCTATTTTAGCATGAGTTATGCAAATTTGATTAAAACAGAGATTTAAACCAAAACTGAACTGCACACTGAGTAACAGCTGTGTATGGTCTGCAAGTGGCTTTCCACAGCAGCATGCTGTTCCACGGTCCTTCAGCTCCCTCTGCTGCTTAATCGATTCCTATTTTTTTCATATTTGCAATGAGATTTCAGTCATTTTTTTTAACCTCTGTTTTGATGAGAAAAAATGATGCAGATTAAAATTCTGCCTAAAGCAATGAAATGACTGCTAGAATTGATAAACAGTGTGCACAAAGTCTCATGTAATTGTTGTCCCTCCTTTTTTCAGGGAATGACAAGAAGCCCATCAGCCTCTTCTGATTGCTTTCTAATGAGTTGTAGTGCATATATTCTGCCATTACAATTTGACTTGGTGTAATTGAAATGTGTCTATTGCTTAAGCTGACATTTCCTGGTTATGTAATTTTGTTGCATACTGATTTTTTTTTTTTTAATAATTGTGTCTTTATATAACTCAATGTACTCTTTATTACCAACATCTCTTGCAGATATCTCTAGAATACTTTCTTTCCTCAATTTTGATGGTGTTCATCTGTCAGAAATGCTAAGGAAAAGAAGCAGCAGCTTGTAGGCTTGAATATTCTAGTCTTTATCACTGTATTTTCAATTTCTAAGTAGACCTGACAAAGCTTATCCTAGATAGAAGACAACCATATATATTCAGACAATGTGTTGTTCAAAATGCAATATAAGTGCAAACCACACAAACACATACACATTCATTAAAGTAGGACTTTGGTTAATAAGGTATAATGAAGGGAAGAAATTATCTGCCAGAATATGTGTGAGAAGCATTATAAAAAAACTCAGTATCATATTTCATACTGACTAAATGGGGATTTGAAAGCAGTAAAGGTTAAGGGAATATTAACACAAGATTATGCTGTTCCGAGGCATCTCTGATCTTCAGGGGATTTTAGAAAACCCAGAAGGTCTACCTAGATTACATCAAAGATGGGAAGCTTAGAATTCAATGTGTAATTTTCTCCGTAGGTATGTAGGGTATTATATCCATTTTTTTTTTTCTGTTCGGATATTCAGCCATAAGATTGTGTCAGTCACTGATGGAATTACACCAAGAAAATAGGATTATGAAATCTCCATTTGAAATTCTGCAAAAGTATTGAAAGCACAGGTTTGGGGAATCTTGGCCAAGATGTTACTTCCTCCATGACAACTAGGATGACTTTCTGAGGGATCTGCATTAATGCTTAGCCCCAGAAGCAATGGTACCCATGGGTATGAATTACGCTACATCTGGGAATAAATGCAACCCACCCACAGTCCAACAGGAACAGAACAACTCAGACAAATCAGGCTTGGTGAGACCTCTCAGGCACTGCTTGGATGCCTTGCTTTGTCCTGTGTGAGGACAGTGCTTACATTTGAGTCTTTTCAAAGTGTTTGCTGCTGTTCGGGAAATGGTGATGCGCTGCTGGCTCTGCTCGGGCGACAGGGGAAGCAGCTGTCTGCTATCACCTTCTTCATGAACTTGCTCCTGAGTGACACCTTAGGAGCAGGCCTATTGGGTTGGAGACTAATTACATGACTGAATTCTTCTCAGGAGGAAATTACAGAATGATGGTCAGATCCAAAAGGTTGTAGGTATGTGAAATAAATAGGTGGATTGCAGGACCCCAAAGCTGCAGTCAAATGAGAGCCCCCTCAGCGGCTGCCAAATTCTGGAGGTACCTGGGAGGACCTTCCCCTTCCAGCCTTAGTGTCTGTCAGGCACTTGAAATTTGTGAATGTTCTGACCTTCCCTTACCTGAGCCATTGAGTGCCTCACTCCTGCTCAAGTCTCACCAGGGAGTCTGCTGCCCCACCGCAGCCAAATCTCGCAATTACATATTGCCTGAAAAAGCTTCCTACACCAACAGTCCCATTGTCACAAAATACATAGGGACACAGAACAGGAGAAGGCAACACTGATCATCACACCCAGTCCTCCACCACCAGAGACACCCAGAACATGAGCAGCAATTCAGGGCATAAAGGACTCAACTTATAAAAGCTTTCCCATTGCTGACAAGTGGTAGACCTATGGTAGAAAGGCCAACATCCCAGCTGGGATGAGCTGCAGTCGGGAAAGAGAAAGCATTTGAGGTCATGCCAATGACCTTCATCTCTGCAACAAGAAAGACCATCACTTAATATGAAATTCTCAGGCAATTCGGATGGCTGCTCCTTCCAGGTCTGCCTTTCTCACTGACCACTCTGTCCCAGTGGTCACTACAGGCTCGGGAAGCCTAACTTCCTACTAACACCCCAGTGTGCAGGGTAACACGGACTGCACAGGCATAATTGCCCGCTTCAGATCTCATTTCCAAGGACTGGACGCACCCAGCCTTGCCACTGTCACAGCTCAGCTCAGCACTGGACTTGTCACACGGGACTCTGCGTTCAGAGGCTGCAAACGTAAAGCTGTGGCCTGGTGCCTGAACAGCATGAAGTAGCGTCCAGCCGCTCAGCAGAAATACTGGTCATCCATATCAAATCAATCAAGGAAAATTTCCTTTCTGATCCCAAATTTGGTGATTATTTGAACCTTGAGCATGTGAGCAAAATATACCAAGGTGGTACAATAAGGCTCTAAGATCTCAAATCTATCAGCTCGTCCTAACCCAACCTTACTCAGCCTATCCCTGCAGCCTCCTGCCAGGGAGGGCAGTGAAGAACTGAAAACCAAAGTTATACATTTTTGGGGGTAGAGAGCATAAAAGAGGCAGAATAGCCCTTTCCCTTACAAATTTTGCCAATGACCAGGAGAAATCCTGAAATACAGGATTACTACAACAGAAAGAAAATGCAAATAAATGTGAACACACAACAATCTAGTTTCAGTTCATCCTTTTTGGAATACTAAAGGACTTAACATTTCTCTTTCTGGGACCAACCTTTTCCCTAAACTTTTCATCCTCAGTATAAACAATGCATATTCCTTGTTCTCTATCTTATTTAGAATACCTTTACTTTTCAGATGCTTATATATCATCTTCTAATTTCCTGTTTAAATTAACCATGACCATTTTATCACTGTTCAACCTTGTACCATGACTTAAAGTCCCTCTCCCAATATATTTATGGAGTCATCACTTCTACTCTCATCCAGTTTTTCTTGCTTTATTTCCAAACCTTGTTGAGAAAGACAACTGAAGAAAGCAAAATGCATGGCACCAAGGAAAGCAAGAGCAGAATGACAAAATTGTGGTCCTGCGATAGGGACATTCTTTTGGGATTGGGTGAGTGAGAACCTGGGCTGCAGGACCTAGGTGTCCAGGTCTCCCTGGACTGCTTTTGCATTTTACAATAAACAGAGAACAAGTAAAATTCCTGTATGTATGCAGCTATTCTTGGGAGGGAGGGTTGATTTGCTCAAGGGTAGGAAGGCTCTGCAGAGGGATCTGGACAAGCTGGATTGATGGGCTGAGGCCAATTCTATGAGGTTCAACAAGGCCAAGTGTCAGGTCCTGCACTTTGGTCACAACAACCCCATGCAATGCAACAGGCTTGGGGAAGAGTGGCTGGAAAGCTGCCCAGGAGAAAAGGACCTGGGGGTGCTGATTGACAGTCAGTTAAATATGAGCCAGCAGTGTGCCCAGGTGGCCAAGAAGGCCAACAGCATCCTGGCCTGTATCAGAAACAGTGTGGCCAGCAGGAGCAGGGAAGTGATTGTCCCCCTGTACTCGGTACTGTTGAGGCTGCACTTGGAGTACTGAGTTCAGTTTTGGGCCCCTGTTACGGGTTTGTGTGGCGCGGTTTTCTTTGGTAGTGGGGGAGGGGGCTGCAGAGGTGGCTCCTGTAAGAAGGGGCTGGAAGCTTCCCTGGCACC
>VYZV01008175.1:0-75477 GCA_013401275.1 Pandion haliaetus | reverse complement strand
AGGTTAAATACATATTGCTACCTTGTGATGGAAAAGAAAGTGAGATGTCAAGAGCAAGGAGGTAGCAATACTACCTCTTCTTGGAATCAGCAGCAGGCACCCTTTGCTTCTCCTTTAACTCTTAGAAGTGCCAAATGCAGTCTCTGATTTTCTCTTGATGTGTGGAGAATATAGGAAGGTGAGATGAAAGAAGGCGGTGGGGCTTCTTTCAGCTTGCTGTTACCATAGCTTCAGCATGATTTTATAGTAACAGTGCTGCAATTTGTTCTCTGTCTCAAGGCATTTTGTTTGTAAAAAATACCATCCTGGAAAATCACTGTGTGTTTAGTCAAAGTGGAGATGATCTCCAGATCTCCTTTCCAACCTCAATCATTCTGTGATACAGTTCGTATAAGCCCATTTAGAAACCTGCTATTTCCAAACGCCACAGCCTCACTTCAGCCTCTTTCTATTTCTTTGTTGCAAGTTGATCATTTAGGGATTTCACTGTAAAACACTGTGCTTTTCCATCCTCCAGCAAGTGTATTTTTAATGTTGTGCCTATTTTCTGCTTAGATAGATAAAATCCCACTGTATTTGGCATCAGTTTCTTCCTTTGGATAGGAAAGATCTAAGTAAGTTTGATAGTCTGCAATATAGCCCTCAGTTTCCCTGCAAATCTGAAACTAAATGTCTACAGTGGAAACTTGTCTGGGTGTAGGATTCTTTAGCATACAGCACACTGCTAACTTTTCTAGAAACTCTGTTTATGATTCAGCATGTTGAGGTCAATATTTTACAGTAATAAGCACTAAGATGACACCAGTTTGTGTGGGCTGCATTAAATTTGGGCTAAAAAAGTGAACAGTAAACCATATAATTATATAGAAATGGGATTCACTGTATGGTGGGGAACGTTTGGTCAGACCTCCTGAAATGCAGTCATTATGAATGCTTTGTGTTTTTTCCTCCTCTTTCCCTTTCCTACAAGACCATTTAGTTCTGCAAAGAAAGTTCTTCACTGATATATTTGCAAGGCTGAAGTTGGGTGTGTTCATTGGTAAAGATTCACTAAAATTCATATATACAGTGGTAACAGCTCATCTTTTATTTGTTTTTGACTGTGGCATGGAGGATTGAGTTCTGAAGTACTGGAGAGCTGAGTGTTAATGTCTTGGCTGCAGCTGAGACTGCTTAGCAATACAACAACTTGTGGCAATTGCAATTTCCCGATACAGCTAGATGCTAGGCATGTGGCTGAGTATTGTGGCTTAACAAGTTATCACCATCAGAAGTGAACAGTGGCTAGCAAACTGGCAGGGCTGATGTAATGTTTTGAAAACATTAATTCACATACAGCAATAGTTACTTATGCAGTTCTTGTTTGCCTGGCTCTGGGTAATTGCTAGTTGGGATGGTTCCACCTATGCCCATTGTGTGTTCGGTTTCAAGATGAGCATTAAAGTTTAAATTATTGACCTTGGCTCCAAATTAGAGGATGATTTTGTAAAACGTTCTCTTGCTCCCCCACCCATTTAGCAACCTCCTTGACCTCTGGGGACTTGATTTCCCTGAAATGCAGAGATAAATCTAACTTTGTTTCCTGATGGGGGGTAATTTGTGTATTGTTTTAATATGATTTAAAGTTATTTCTTCTCTCTATCACTGTTCATGGAAACCTTTAAAGTTTTTTCCTTTCTTTCTCACTTCAGTTTTTGCCTTGTGCTCTCTCAATAGGAAAAGCAGAAAATATCTCTTAAGCATCTGCTTTTTTCTCTCTGACACAATTTTCTATCAGCATCACTTTGGGTTATCTCCCCCATCTTGCCCTGGATGTCAATGCATTCTCGGCCTCCCTCAGTCCCTCGCACCTGAAACAGTTTATTTTGGACTTCTCTGAACCTTGAACATCAATGTATTGTAAAATGAAGCAGTGTACAGTGACTTGAAGGTTTCTGAGGGGCAAAAAGAATCTTTTCAACAGTGTCTGCTAAAGCATTCCTGGTTTTGGCAGTGAGAAGAAATCAAAGGTAGCAGTTCTGCTGGCACTGAAATTAACGGCATGGAGTTTGTAATCTTGCAGTATCTCTATCTCTCTATCTAAGACTACAAACTGCAGATTAAAGCTGGTTTGTTCCACTACTCCCCCCTGCCCCAGTATTTCTTACTGCATGTATCATTTGCCATTTACACATTTGCTCATAGTAATAGCTACCTTTTTCTTTCAACTGTCATTTCCTTGTGGTTTGTTACTCAGAGATTANCCTGCCCAAATCTTTAAGTAGAGTAAGCTGGGACAGCTTGACTGTTCCTGGTGAAGCTATGTTACTTTGTGCTGGTCCTGATCAGATTTTCAAGCTTGTTCCTCACTCCCCTCCCCCGCCCCCCCCCACCCTTAGCTCTTACCCCAGAATAAGAAGGTAAAGGAAGATGTGGCCATGGAAAACTTTTTTAATAGTTCTCATTTAAGAGACAGTTGTTATTATACATATGTTTTCAACAGTAGTTGATACTAAAAAGGAATACTTTGTAACCTCTCATTGATGGCAAACATTACTGTCAAGGAGTAAGTTCTTCATATCACAGACAGCTCTTCACTCTCTATCTAGCCATAAAGCTACCTTGCATGCACAGGAATATTATTTAATTTTGAAAACTATTTTTCCCTAACCAAGTGCTAATTGTAGTATTCATACCTGTTAAATATGCTGAGAGTTCTTCCTTGTGGTCAACTAAGTATTTCACAGAAATGATATACATCTGCAAGAATCAAAAATGGGTAAGAAGTTGTGCTTTACCACAAGGTCCACACAAGACTTTTTCATTTGCCTTATTATCTAATATTCAATCCTTTGCTGTGCTTCTTCTTTGGTATGTATTTGGTCTTCCCATTCCAAAGGTAGGCTAGGCGTATATTTTAAAAATGAAGGTGCTGACTTTGCTAGAAATCCAAGGAAAGAAAAAATGCTAGTATTGCTACAGTTATATTGTCATCAGTGATGGCACACAACACCTACATGTTATACCACACCTCTACTGGAGGATGCAACCAATTGGGATAATAATAGGAAATCAGCAAGATGAAGTTTAAATGTGAGATGTGTACTGTGTGTCGTGGTTTAACCCCAGATGGCAACTAAGCACCAAGTAGCCGCTTGCTCACTGCTCCCCCTCCCCACAGTGGGATGGGGGAGAGAATCAGAAAAAAAAAGTAAAACTCATGGATTGAGATAAAGACAGTTTAATAGCACAGGAAAGGAAAGGGGAAAAAAAATAGAATATACAAAACAAGTGATGCACAACATACAATTGCTCACCACTCCCTGAGCTGTGGCATCCCCTGGCCAACTTCCCCAGTTTATATACTGAGCATGATGTCATATGGTATGGAATATCCCTTTGGCCAGTTTGGGTCAGCTGTCCTGGCTGTGTCCCCTCCCAGCTTCTTGAGCACTCCCAGCCTCCGCTGGCAGGACAATATGAGAAAGTGAAAAGTCCTTTACTTAGTATAAACACTGCTTAGCAACAACCGAAACATCAGTGTGTTATCAACATTCTTCTCATCCTAAATCCAAAACACAGCACTATACCAGCTACTAGGGAGAAAATTAACTTTATTCCAGCCAAAAACAGGAAACTACGCTCAGCTCTACATAAAGAAATTTGATTCAAAAATGCAGAATGGCAACAACAAAATGGTTAAAATAAATCCAGAGCTGAGTAACTGATGCTGATGTGAAAAAAAAGCAACCCTTACTTTAGGGTCAGCCCAAGGCATGTATTATTCTCTTCTACTTGGAAGTGATAAAGTCTCGTCTGGAAGACTTTTTCCCTCTGAGCTCTCAGAAATGGAGATACAGTTTGGATAACAGCAAAAATGGAAAACAATTTAGGGAATGTCATATGAAGAAAAATGAATGAATCGGGTTTCTTTGGGGCACTGGCATGGGCTTTCTGTTTGGAAGCAGCTATTAATGTTGCAATTTAACAGTGATGGGGTGTTTTCCATAGCTACTGGAGAAGACATTTGACTTAATTTGCAACAAGGGTTTAATTTGGATGGTAGGAATTTTTTTTTTTAAACTGTTAAGCAGGTGAACTGTCATTCTGGAGGGTTTCTGAGCATTGTTTTGGATGAATGTCTCTGAGGAATGCTCCAAATGTGCTCCAATTAATGGGTTTGAGAGTGTACTGTCACTTGGAAGTTCATATTCAACATGTAACCTTTCAACTCTAAAGTAAAGTTTGCTTTCACCCTGCATCTGATTTTTTTAGTCCAGCTGTCAACATAATGACAGGTTTAGAGGATGAGGAACAGGCAATAATGAACTGAGATATTTTTGTAATCCTTCAACTTTTATGGAAAGTGATTTTGTAAGGTGTCAATCTTTACAGATTCATAGGAAAAATGGATCTAAAATGTTGCCTTCTCTGTTCATCCTCTCTGTTTTCTGACTATGTCCAGGAGGTGCAGACACATATTACGATTTCTTATTCTTGCTGTTCCTGCAACAAGGATGAAACCACTGAAGGTGTGCCTTTTTGTTCCTGTAATACTTCCCAGCAAAGCTTAATCCCATTTTTCTAATCAGAAGGCAAAGCTGTCCTCTCACCTTCTTATATCACTGTTTGTACTGTGACAACCTTTTATACCCAGATCTACAAATAGCACACCAAGCCTTGGAGCACTTGGTTTGACTTTGCTGTTCTTTAACTTTCCTGTGTTTCAAAAGCAGACCTCCCAGAGCCTCCCATCACTGCCTGTTGCTGTAGGTACCCTACCAGACTGGTATGACACACAGTGTACTGTGGTGTGAGGGACTGCAGTTAACTGCAGTTGTCTTCCTGAATGCATGGCGATGAATACTATGTCATTCCTTTAAGCCAACAAGACCACAGAATACAGTAGGCACACATATTTTGCCCTATATACTTGGTACAGTGGGCAGCAATGAAATAGTTAAATACACATTGATATAGCTAGATCTAATAATAGCAAGAGGGTAATTTACTCTTTCAGCAATCAGACAAGCAAAGAATAAGTAAGTGTTGCCATTACTGATGATTCAGAAGAATCTGTTCTGGTCCAGCCCTTAACCAGTTCATATATTAAATTTCTGTAAAGCACATATCTCTCCAGTGGACTACAACAGAGAATGAATTAAATTCATATCTAGTCTAAGTTCAGCAAGCCTCAAAAAGTGTCAGTAGGGGTAAGCCTGACATGTTGCAACAGCCATAACTTATGGAATAGGAAGTGTCTCATATGCACACTAAAATTTTGTTTTTTCACTTTAAAATTGTTAAATTCCTGCTAAAATGACAAAGCAACTGAAAAAAAATCCAGCATGAAATAACAGCTTATCAAAAATAAGCACAAGGATAGCTAAGTTGTTCTCTGTGTCTCAGTCTTGCTGTGCATGAGTTTAGCACAAGGACGTGGAACATAACAGCTCATTCTCAGCTGTGATCCTTGCAGAACAAGGACACTGCAGTGAGTCATGGTAGCAATGGAGCAGCAGCAGCAGCAGCAGCAACACAGAACTGAATTTCCTCTGCTTTGTATGTTTAATTCTGAGTTTCCTCTCACCTGTCCTTTGGCTTCTCCATTTTAGTAAGGAAATATTTACTAATAGTTGGAATATCCTTGCTTGTTGTAACTGCACCTTTGCAGTTTACAAATTCTATGTACCTCCATCTAGTAATTTCCATTTGCTAGCTATGTTTTGTTTGTAAAACTAGAAAGTGAATAATAATCATAAAAAATACATACTTGAAGGGGTTGAAAAGACTGTCAGCAGGTCTGAGTGCAGTACTCACTGTAAGAGAGCTGAGCACTGTTCAAGCACTGTAGTCAACAGAAACAATCTTTTAGGGTTATGTATTTTGGTAAACAGGGACAAGTACTTATCATTGGAAGGTGATGACACCCTTCTTGCAGTTGACAGTGGTGAGCATGATACGTATTTGCTACAGGTTAATTGACCCTGAAATATGTTAATAAGTTTCTCAAGGATAAACGTTCCATTTGTTAAATCTAGTTCCCTATTTTTCCTCCCATAACCTGCAACTGGTCTTGAGGGTATAACGCTTAGGCACATAGCCTAGTGTTATTCAGGATATTCAGAAATACATACAGCTAATCATTAGGAACTCACTGTGCAGTCTTACTTGTGTTTATCTCAAAGTAATTTATTTTCATATATCATAGTATTTGCTTTGCTAATACTTGAGTCTTGGTAGCAGGCAGAGTGAAGTATTTTCTCATGATTACTGTGCTGTCTTCCTTAGACTAATTTTTCACTTCAGTTTTATAGCTGGTCCAAATGCGTCATCCACCTGGATTTATTATCCATTCACTTTCATTGTTTAGGTTCTAGTGTATGGAGAGATGGGACATGAGAATGAACCTATCCAAGGAAGGGAAGCAAGGTCTGTAGGAGGGCACACAGAGATTGTAAAAGAGCTCCTTTTCCAAAGTCAGATTTCTGTGAGTTCTCAGTTTAATTCAGCGGTGGTTCAAAACTGCACTTTTCATAGTGAAAGCCCTCCAGTTTGCCTCCCAGGTGTTCTGGCACTGTCTTCCCATGCATGCCCAGGCTGCCTTTATTTTGGCCTGATCCTCTGAAGTGAGAGTGTGCTCTCCAAAACTCCTGCATCTGACACAGCATTCCCAGCACCTGTGACCTGCAAGCCCTTTTTACATGTCTTCCAAGAAATTTCCTCTGATCAGTCTTTTTGCCTCAGCTTGTTGTGAATACTCTTTGCATCTGAGTGCACTTTGTTCTCATATGGCCATGTTTTTCCTAAGCATAGTAGAGGAGTGGACTGAAAGTGGTGGGGTAGGGCTATTCTGGATCACGGGAGTCTCAGCCATTGCCTTTTGTGGAAATGCTCAGTCCATAGACTCATTCCGGCCAGGGAACACATTTACTCTTAGCCAGGTCATAAAAGGGTCCCAAAGAACATCCTAAAAGTTGGATGGAGAAGGTCTTAATGAGAAAATTTCACTCCTTGATAAGTTTTGAGAAAAAAGCAAGAAGATGATTCTCTTTTGTTGTTTATCTATGTAAAGTATTCACAGCATGGGAGACTGTCTGAACCATGTGCAGAAATACCTTGCTGAGCAATCTGGGACTGCATTAATGGTAGGATTAGTGGGAGCTGGTATCCCTGTGGTGGTTACTAGTATCCTTCAGTAAGCTTGGGAGAATTTTCTCTACTCAAAACAATTACATTGATGCAAGGAAAAAGGAAAGAAATCATACTTCTAAACTGAACGCACTATATATGCAAATCAGTGTGTGGGACTGAGAGCAGCAGAGGTGGCAGCAGATTGGTTTGACTAATCGAGTCAGTCAGGTTAATCTGTTCTAAAGCAGCAGGCTTCAATTCAGAGGAAGATCTACTGTTGATGCAGGCTAATTGTGAGATTAATACAAAACAAATTTGGGGCAAAAAAGATGTATCAGTTAGTGTCCTGCATGGCATTTATATGGTTTTAACTTCTATTGCAGGCATGTTATTCACCCTTCCAGGTTCCTGTATAAGATTCCACACTGACTACAATTTTTAAAAGTACTAGGTATCAGCTTAGCATGGTTAAGTCCAATTGTTTGAAAGCAGGGGGAATTAGTCTGCTTGCTAAAATGGCTGTGCTGTTTCCAGTACAGTGACTTGGCTTGGTTTGAGTTTGGTATCGCTATCCTGTGCTGCCTTAATATCTATAAAAATCTAAAAGTTTACAGGACGGTAAAGCAAGGTGCAATACTAAGGATAGTCTTAGGATAGATTCTGTCCTGAGCGTGATGCTCATAGTGTAGGAATTCCCTAAGAATGTTCAGAATTATGTGCATCTGCCTAAAGCTGCTTGAAAACCTCACGCATGATAGGAAGATTTTAAACTCTGGGTTTGCTACACTTCTCTGGGAAGACTGTATTTCTTTAAGCAGAGAAGAATTACCTTTCCCAGTTTAAGATAATGGGGTATCAGGAGTACCTATGCAACCTAATAGGAGCCATTTTTAGGAGACTAACAACATATGAAGAAGGGCATCTTGCCTCTAAATGGTTGTTTCTTTTCCTAGAAAAGTGTGAAATGGTAAAATTCAATATATCATTTCAGAAAAAAAATATTTTTAGGAATAAAATTCAAAATCAAAATGAAAGAGTGTTGAATGGTTCTGAAGCTTCTGTTACTATAGAAAAGTGTTTAATTCCTGAACCGCCCTTGGAAAAAGTACCCTATACTTTTGAAGTTAAGTACACTTACTGCAGTGGGAATAGAGAGAGTGTGCCTATGTGTGTTTTTCTTTGAACCATGTCCTCAGCTGTACTGAAAACACAATATATGTTTCTGGTAGAGGGACTGTTCCATTTCATATTTATGGGTAAATCAGTACCCAAAACCAATGGCAAAAGCTAGTGATCTTGTAGATGAAGAAAACGCCCTGTAATTTGCTATTGGCATCACAACTCTTGGGATTTTAATCTTTATTCAAAAAACATATGTATTTAAACACAGGATCTTCATAAAAATGTTCAGCCCACATGTAGACAATCACTGACTAGACAATTTACCGCATCCTATGCAAAGCACAACTCTAAAAAGAAATTTAGTCTTCTCTCTTTTTTCTTTTCTTGGTTTTTTTTTTGGTATATTTTTCCAAAAATGCTTTGCTTCTAGTTTTAGCAGCAAAGACTTTGTTTGGATATGAGTCTAGACACACTGTGATTGGATGGGAACAGGTACATTCCACATCTCCTGCCAGAAAATCTATTGATTCCCTAGTTAGTGTCACTGCTGGAAAGAGCAGGCTGAACAGAAAACTCAACGAGTGAATGGGCTAGCTGTTCAGGGGAATCTGGCTTTTTGGATGGGATCGTACTATTCAAATTAGATTAAAAACCAGCAAAATCTGCTGAAGGAATCACTTGGGTGTCTATCTCTGGAGCCATTCTGCCTTTTTTCTTTTCTTGGCAGTTTGACTGCTGTTTTCAGTTTGACTGCTGTGTATGTTCCAGCAGAGAAACACATACATTGTACTTTGCCTTGGAGTTGTCATGTGTTTTATCAAATGACTGCTTAATTTATAAAAATAAACAGTCTCTTGGAGCAGGGTTTGGAACCCCAGTTTTCCTATTTCCCAGAGAGTGCCCTAAATGGTTTGGCTGGAAAGTAACATTCCTGGCCTACTAAATCTTGATCTCCTTTACGAAGGTGGAACAGCTCCAGTAGAAAGAACTAAACCCACCACATTTTCTTCTACCCCACATAATCTGTACATCTGCTGCTAGAGCACTCTCCCAGACAGTGAAGGAGGAGGGCTTGAACTTTTGCTGAACACACCTTAGGACCCCTAGGTCCTGTGTAAGTGTGCTAGTCATGGAGCTGTTGGTTAAAAAAATCCAACTAAAACTCAAATGGCTGTCCTGTCATGCTTTAAAAGAAGCCTATAGGGTTAAGCTCTCAAGTTTCAGGATTGGGTAGGATTTATGACATCATTTCTCACAGGCTCTGTTGGCCTTCTGTTGATGTTCTGCCTCTCGGGTCCCAGTCCTCCTGCACATATATATACAAACATTGAAGGCTAGGATGAAGGGTTTGGGACTCAAGGTGATGTTCTCAGTCGTGCCAGTGATGAGCAAAGGTTTGGGTAGAACAGAAGTATCCCACAGATCAAGGCCTGGCTATGTGGCTGGTGTCACAAGCATGGCTTTGGTCATAGGACCCTCTGGCAGAAATGAGGATTGCTGGAGAGAGATGGGATCCATCTCACAAAGGGGGGGCAGAGCATCTTTGCCAACAGGCTTGCTAACCTAGCAAGGATAGCTTTGAAGGAAGTTCATTAAAAGATGGAGACTGTGGCCCACAGCTAAGTGAAGGAACAGGCAACAGAGGAGAAGTGTGCATGGGACGTGGCAACCTGGAAAGTTCTTGTACTATATGCGAGAAGACAGGGCAACTGGGGGCTGTTGCAAGCACCGGTACATAAGCACGCTCAGCATGTGCAATGAACAGGAGAAGCTGGAAGTCTGTGCACAGTCATAGATCTCTGACATCTCTGAGATTACACAGAGATGGTGGGACAGTTCTCATGACTGCAAAGCTGCAGTGAGTGGGCACAGGACGGTTAGGAGGGACAGACAGGGAAGCTGGGGGTGGGGTTGCACTCTGTGCAAGGAGCAACTCAAATGTGGGGAGCTCTTTAACAGAAGAGGGGAAGAGACATTTGAGTTTACAGGTCAGGATCAGAGTGGAGGCTGATAAAAAGGATCATCGTGGTGGGAAACTGCTACAGACTACCCAGTCAGGAAGAGGAGGAGAATAAAGCGTATTTCAGAGAATCAAAAGACACCTCGTGAAAGAAACAAAGGTCATGGAAACTCATGAGTCACTCCAATATCTGTTGGAAGGGTGGTAACATAGAAGGCAAGTAATCCAGGGGATTTCTGGAGTGTCTTTGGGACAATTTTTGATGCCAACATTGGATGAACCAGTAAGGGGAAGGACTCTGCTGGACATGCTGCTTATGAACGGGGAATAACTAGTTGGGAATGGGGTGATCAGTGGTAGCATCGGCTACAGGGACCATGAGATAGTGGTGATTAATATCCTGCAGGAAGCAAGGCAAGCAAGTACCAGAGACCACAACATGGACTTCAGGAGAACACACTTGGTCTTGTTCGGGGAACTAGCAAGCAGGATCATGTGGGAGGCTGTCCTGAAGGGTAGAGGAGTTATCCTTTAGAGGGAAGGAAAGCTTGGTGTTCATCGAGGACAATCTCCTCAAAGCACAAGAATGATCCATCCCAATCTATGAGAAAATGGGCAGGAATAACAGGAGTCTAGGCTGGATGACTGGGGAACTTTTGGGTGGGATCAAATGCAAAAAGGAAGTGTACACGGGGTGTAAACAGGGATGAGCTAATAAAGGAAGAATACGGAAGCATCAGCCATGTGTGGGGATGGAATTAGAGAAGCTAAAGCTCATCTGGCATTAAAAATGGGGAGGGATGTAACACGGTAACAAGGAGTACTTCTGCAGGTATGTTGGCAGCAAAATGAAATACTGACAAAATGCAGTGTCCCTATTGAATGGAAGACAATTTAATGAAAAAGGACTTGAAAAATGCTGATGTACTCAATGTTGTCTTTCCCTTTTTCTTTCCTGGAAAGGTCTGTTTTCAGTGCAAAGTTTATGGGAAAGAGGTACTGTCTACAGCAGAGAATGATCAAATTCAAGACCAAATAAGGGAACTAGGCATATACAAATTCATGGAGAGTGCTGGGGAGCTAACTGTCCTTTTTGAAAGGTCATAGAAATTGGGGGGGATTAAAAAAGTCAACTGTCACGCTTATCTTCAAAAAAAAGAAAAAGGGCAAAAAGGAAATCTCAGGGAACTATAGGTCTCACCTCAGTCTCTGGGAGATTGTGGAGCAAATCTCCCAGAAGTCATGTCCAGGCACATGAAGGACAAGACGGTGAGAGGGGACAGCCAGCACAGATTCATCAACGTAAAACTGTGACTGGTTGACCTAATTGTGTTCTTTGATGAGATGAGGGGAAAGCGGTGGATGTAATTTCCATTGACTTTAGCAAACATGGACTCCATAGTATCTTTGCAGTTCAGCCAGGGAGTTATGGAGTACACATGGACTACAAGGTGGGTGAAACCTGGCTGGACTGTTGCACTCAAAGGGTTGTGATTAGTGGTTTGAAATCCAGCTGGCTGCTGGGTACTACTGACTTGCCTGAGGGGTTGTACCTGAGGCTGTTGTTACTGCTTAGTATTCCTTATCAATAACCTAGGCAATGGGATTTCAAGCTCAGAAAGTTCACAGATGACACCAAACTGGCAGCAGTGATTTAAAGGCTGCAGGTTAAAGCTAGCATGTAGCATGACCTTGATAGTCTGGAAGTGTGACTAGATGACCTGCAGAAGTTGCTACCATCCTAAACTACTCTATGACTCTTTTCCATGCCAGGAACCAGGTTCCCAAAAGTGAGGTGCTGCAAAATGAGGGCAAGATCCATCTCACATAACTGGGATGAGATTTATTTGCTTCTGAAGGGCTGCATTTGGCTGAGTGGCAATTTAATACTATGTTGGGGGGACCATACAGGTGGTTAACAGAAAAAAAATTACAGTGAAAAATCTAATATTTCTGTATGTGCTCTGTTAACTTATATGATAAAGAAAAACATCTCAAAACTTGTGTAAATAGCCAGGACACAAAAAGAAACCTAATTCCCCATCACAGATATTGTTGGAAGGAACTGCTTAAGAGAAAAGTCAATCTTGCAACATTTCTGAATATAACTGCCACGAAAAGTGTCTTAAATCAAGCAGTGAGGATTTTTTTTTAAATCTTTCAACCCTTCATTGAACTAGTCATATTAAATTATTTCCAGAAGACATGTAATTCAAGAATGATCTGACAAATTTTGAAATAGGTTTTATTTTAAATGCTATGAATAGATCATACTTAGATGCTCATAAATTATGTTATTTTGAAAGAGGGACATAAATCAGCAAAAGATGCTTAATAAAAATATTATGGTGTCTTGCAAATGAATAGCTGGCTACTTAATGTCAGGATGTTGCAATATAAGAAGTATTGACTATTCATTGAAATTAATGCTCATAGCCAAGTGAGTATTATCAAACTTTAGCAAATAATATTTATAGCTTTTGAAACAGTCTCATTCTGGAGGATCATAATGTCTCAGTGGTTAAATGAAAATGAGATATTAGCTATATAATGACAAGCACTATTGAATTAACTTTAAAAGAAACACTAAATGCTTAATACTAACACTGGGCTGAGAGAAACGCAGCTGCAAAGAATTTCATTAAAATGGCAATGCTCAATGTTTCATTTGATTTTAATGGAAAATTTATGAAAGACTGCTATTAAGGCTGGGTGGGGGAGGTAATCACTATCATTCTTTTATTAGTATAACTGAGGGGCTTAATTTTCCTTAGCTCTTTAATTGTTCCTTCATCTTCCCTGGTCCCATCCCTTGCTTCCTAAGAGCATGTATTTATAAAAAATATTTAGATTTAAGCTAGAGAATAGGTTTTAAAAAACAATTATTTTGTTTTAAAATTAGAACACCATTCATTTTTAAATGAAAGGAACAAATTAATTCCTTAGCGGTTATGGTCAAATGTTATTCCCCCACTAGAAGTATGTATGCCAATTCTACCAAGAGGGTTATTTGTATCTTGAAGTTATGTCTGTTGTCTAGGATGTGGGGAATTGGCCACTGGCAACCAGTCAGAACCTTTTAAAAAAAGGATTTGCTCATCAGTTTTGAGCTTGGAAATGGTGAGTTTTGGACATCTTATTCATTAATTTTGTGAGTGATGACTCAAGACTCACCAAAACCTTTTCTTCCCACATTTACTGAATTGTGCATTGTATCCTTTTTTAATGACTGTGCCAGGTTTCAGGGAGGTGTCTGCATGAAGTGCTCTAGACATTACTTTTTCCATGCTTAAAAAAGATAAAAATTTAAAAAGGCATTTTTGTTCACTGAGGTAAAAAAATGGTACAAGAAAAGCAGACATTTAGCATGAGCAAATTGTAGAAATGTGAAGAACGATATAAGATAAAGAGCTGTATTGACTTTAGTTTCACTCTAAAGCTTAGCCAGCTCAAAGGTGAGTTGCAGTAGCTCATGTTCGGCCTGGGACTGCAGTATGTCAGGCGTAGCAAGGGATTGCTGTGAGGTCGATGTGTTTGCCTGAGCTGGGGAATGGGGAAAAGACCTTCTGTTAACGTAAATAAGCAACTGAAATGCAACTATGACATCTTTATAGCAGATAAATAGCTGAGGCATAGGTTTTTCTCCCTCTGTTAATACTGGCAGACATAGCAGGTGCTCCCTACTTCACATGTTTTGGATGAGCAGATGTTTAGTCCTCCTTACTGAAAGGCTTTGAATTCCCTCATCCTCCTCCAGAGCTGGCCCATAGTCCTTGTTTCCTTAATAAAACTATATAGGGTTGTTATGTGCTTTGTGACTAGCATGCAGCCTTATGAGAGGGAGAACTGTACTCATTTGCAGTAATTTGTATTGTGTCAGTACACTGACTAAATTATGGAGTTTGTAATGCCTTGCTTGCTTCCTGGACCTTTGTATTGCTTCTGACACTTCTACCTTCAGTAGTCTGCCTTTTCCAGAGGACTAACCATACTCTGTCACAAAATGTTTGTTCACAGCTCTTTCTTTTAGCATATGGTAGATTTCTGCTCCAGAACAATGTTCAAAAAACAAATAATGCCCCTAATTATCAGACAACAATTTATGAGTTTCAGTAATGTAGACAGAAAAACCTTTAGGAAAAAAGGATTACTTTTATCTGTTGAAAAGTCTGAATTTGCTGTTTAATGTAGCTCTACACTTACATATATTTTGTCTGTAAAGTGACAGGTATGACTATGGCAATGAATAAGGAGAATAGCTTCTATAATATATCTTTCCCTGGCTAACTAAATTGTAATTATTCATAGAGATGATTTTATAGGTCTCAGATAAACAACATCTAGAGGCTTTTCTACAGTTCTACCATAGCCTATATAGATATATATATGCACAGTAAAATTGGATTTATCTGGGTGTTGTCCACACCTTTCAGGTATGAACAAAAAATGGGTGCAGTTGCATTTATTTGTAAATATCCTTGCTCTGAATGTAGCTGTTAGGAAGCAGTGTCAGCTTGTATCATAAAAGAAAGCAGGAAGGTTGAGGTCATGGTGTGGTGCAGACAACTGAACACATACTTGTGGAAATTACTTACAACTTACAGAATGGAGGCTCTTTAGCTGTAGTTATAAAATCTACCATTTGAATTTCTGCATGAAATTCACAGACTCCAGCTACCAATAAATCAGCCTGCATTTCCATCTTCTTCCAAATAACCTTCGATGAGGTCACCCAAAAAGAGATAAACAATGTTTCATGCAAGTATGTGCCTCTCCTTGCAATGGGAATTACGAGATGATGCATCTCTGAAAGATAACTTGAACATGGTATTTCTTTTTTATTTTCCAATAAATGATGAGTTGGAAGAAGACTTCTCAGCACAAGCCAGAAGTGAATAGTAAATTATGTTTTTTTCTTTATGTGCTCTACATGCTGGTTATGTGTTGGGGGAAGACTTGGGATTTTTAAAAGAACATTTGCAATATCATACTGCAAAGTTTGAGAGGAGGCCATTAAGCAAATTGGGAATCATATATGGAGGAAGTATTATGTTCAAGGTTTCAGGGCTTGCTATGATTAGAGTGCTCTTTGTGGGAGATTTGTTAAAATTTCTTCATCCTGGACACCTGCCAAGCTTAAGTCTTTAAAGCTCTGAGATTGAGTCACGGAAGTGGGGACTGACTGCTCTCAGAGCTTGTTGGCTTGCCAGGAGGTGGGTGTGGGAGGTAGTATGCAAGTAAGAAAGAAGAGGGGCATGACAAATAATCCTGACGTTCTGTGGTAATATTTTGTTTAGAAGAAATAACTCCATGGCTTCAGGTTTTTGATCTATTTTCCAAACTTGCCAACAAAAATGGGACATTTTAGAGATATGATCTCTTGTTTCAGGCTGATGGCAGAAAGAACATCTAGGTGTTTTGTATAAAAAAGACTAGAAAAGCAAGGATTAACATGGTACTGAACATGGACAGTTAATTATAGCATCAGTCCATGATAATTATCAAGTGAAATGAATAATTTCGACACAGAAAATAACTTCCTTCAACTTTTTTCATTTGCTAACCACTAGAAATCTCTAGTGGATCTCTGCATGACTGATTTAAGCATGCTGAAAATAGACTAGCTTTTCTGGATCATGTTTTATGGATCCTGACTGTACAGCCCCTGAGACTCCTAGAAGCATACACTGAAAATCATTAGATAAACAGAAATTGCACAGACAGTAAGAAATTACAGCATTTGTGATACCCATTTAATCAACTCAGATCAGTATAATCAAGTATTCAACCTTTCTCAGAGCATATGAGGGGGCTAATACAGAAAGCTCAAATGCTTTTTGGAGGGACAAATGGTAACCAATGGGTTTTGAAAAAACTGCTGAAAACTGGGATATGGCTGCAGGATTACACACAGAGGACTGGATCCTGAAATCAAGGCAAGACAAAAGCCTGGAATGTATCCACCTTTGATATGTTAACATTCACAAAACCTGGCTAGAGCAGGCTTCACAGATAATGCTTTTCATCTGGGAGATGAGGACTGAAGCCATGAGGGAGCTACTTCATCAATCTCACATCAGCTATAACTGAACCTGTCTGTGCTCCAAGTGAGCTGAGGACAAAGAAGCACAGGTTAGCCTAAATTGCTCTTAGTGTTGTATTTGCCTTTACCCTGGTATACACTGCCTGTGCTTGTACATCAGCTGATACCATCTTGCTCGGAAGTTACAGTAGAGAGCATCATCTCATGACCTCTTAGTGATAACTCTCTGCTCTTCATGTCTCACGCATGCTTGTGTCTGATGTACTGCAACTACATGAGGTTCAGACATAGACCTGGTAATCTTGTACAGTTCCAACTATATGGGTATGTCCAGAAAGAGCCAGGGAATGAGCTCAAGAACTAGACCCAGGTCATTATATACAGATAGCTGTTAGTTTGCTTTCTGGACTTGCTCCAACCACCTCTCTCCTAGACAGCACCTAAACATGGTTGAGGTGACAGTACACCATAGGGACTGTTCCCAATTGTCAGTATGAGTGAAACTGCAACAAATTTGCCCTTTTTTATCCTATTCAGTCCTCCACCCCTATCTGCAAAGCTTATCACTATCAAACATGTCTTCTTGCCAGAGGCAGGGCATGCAAAACACTGACCACAGCCCTCTCATTTCAGAGACTTTAAATGGAAAAAAAACAGAAAAAATGATAATTTTCTCTTAAGGAGTCATAGACCAGGACTCTACCTCCATATTTCACAGCCGTAGCGGAGCTGCGAGCAGCATGCTGTAGTTCAATATGCCCCTTGACCTGTACCACAAGACCTCACCAGCTGCAGGAGTCTCCCCCTACCAGCCTCTGCCTCTGGCAGCTGCCTTCTGGAAATATCCTTGTGCTTCTTTAGTCCTTGATGACAAATAGCACAGCACAGACAAAATAGTGGGCTAGCTCTTGGACTGTTGTGGCGAGTACCTTTCCAACTGCTGTGGGTACAGAAGTGGCTTTGCCACTGATGAAACTCTCTCAGTTCCTGACACAGGTCACAGCTGCTCTTCATGACATTGGCATTATCCACAGACCACTTGCATGGGAAGAAAGCCCTCGAAGGGTTTGTAACAGTGGATCTGGCAGGATAAATTGGTGCACTTCTCTGCAGATTTTAAGCTTCCAGGGCCCGTCTGTGCTGGCTGGCTGCCTTCCCAGGTGTTTTGCACTTGAAGGAGAGAGAAGACTCCAAAAAAAGCCCCTCAAAGCCTAACCGTTGTCATAATCTTTTTAATACCCTTGAATTTGCGTGTTTGCTCCTCTGCCTGCCTGCAGTCTGTTGTAAAAACCCAAGTGTTTGTAATCCAGACAATATTTCCTGTTGGTCTAGAAGTTTTAAGATAGCCTGACACGAGGCTTAATAGCAATAAAGTTATGGAAGGTTATGAGCTATTTCAGAGAAGAGGAAGGACAGTGATGTTCACAGATGTTATTGATTTTATTTTATTTATGTATTGTGGAGAATCACATAAAAATAGAGCAGAAACAACTTGCTAGTTAAGTAGAAGATTATATATACCTAGCCATCTGTTTCTATAATGCTGTGAGTTACAGTGAATCTGGAGGAATCTGTTCTTCAGTGAGGCAATGCAGCAATTCAGTCTTTTCCTTCAGAGACTGAAGAATTGGGGACATACTGTTTCAGTCTCTCTTCTGGTGTTAGTCTGCCAGTCCTTACCCCAAGGTAAACTCTCATTGTTCTCATTTCATTTTTGGAGACTTCGCAGCTGAAAAACTGTGTTTCCCCTTTCTGAGTCACATGTGATTGCAGCTGTTCAGCATATATATGCATGAATTCACTCAATTTCAGCAGGGAATTTTTAGGCTAAAGCCTGCATATTAGAGTTTAAAAAAAAGAGATGAAGGAGGGAAAGGGAATGAAGGGAGAAGGCCTAAAACTTCCCCTGAATGCCATTATAAGATACAGGTTTATTTGAAGGTTCTATAGACAACAAAGAGAATGTTTATTTCCACTTCACCTTTTACATTTTAATCTAAATAGACATTGCCCTAAAGCAGGAAAGGAAATGATTCTTCCTTTTGATGGCCTCTGAGGTAAATCTTTCAGTATGTTCCCCAAATGTCTTTATCTCTTATTTTATCTTTCCAAGGCCAATATTTCTACCTCTCAGGTTCTTCAGGCTTTTTATTTGTCTATTGTGCGAGAATGTCCCAGGGTGGAGAGCATCCATCAGCACCGGACAAGGGCATTTATAAGGAAGTTTTTTCCGATGTAAAGAATGTGGACTCAAACACAGGATTTCACAGTTAATCATAAAAGTGAGATAAAAGCTTTGCTTCCGGGAATATGAATAGCAGAAGAGATGCTAATATATGTGTATACATGTGTATGCATGTGTATGTAAACAGGCACATTATATATGTACATAATATAAAGGCCTATTCCTTCTTTCACTGGAGCAAGGGGAATTCTCCAATGGATTTTATTTTATGCAACAGGGGCACGGATACAGCAACCTAAAAAAAACCATTAAGGCCTTGACTGACGTGCTTAAACATCTGAGAAGCCTATTGAATTCATGGGGCTTCTTCACATACTTAAGAGTTTGGCATGTGTGTAAATACTTCGCTGTAGCAAGGTCACAAGGCCTCAATTCAGCTCTTATAAAACCCAGTGGAAAGATTCCTTTTGATTTTAAAAGCAGTTGGATGGCTTTGCAGTGTGTCTTTTTTATGCTAATGCAGAGTGAGCCAGACGTATTGCAGGAACATGTGGTACACGTTAAAAGTCTTAGAGGTTGCGAGCAGTAGCAACCTTACACTGACAACGTTTATCCGGACTGATTAAAAGAAGGGAATAAAGAGGCATTCACAGATGGGAGAAGGCAGCGAGCGCCTTCCAGAAAGGGCAGCATGGAGTGAGCTCTGTCTGGGGAGTTGTCGGTGGTGGCGGGAGGATGCTGGGGGAGCCCAGGAGGAAGGCTGAAGATAAGCTCATTATTTGGATGTATCTGGGAGACAGCTGTGTTGTCACACCCCATGTACACCTGGGAGTGTGGGGGGAACTCCTGCTGTGAGGAGCTGACGCCAGCCAGGGAGGAAGAGAAACATCCATCCGTCTCAGAGACTGGGACTTGGCACCCGTCAGGGCCAAATTTCTGGGGAAGAAACAACACTCTGGGAGTTGCTGCAGCATAACTGCAAATGTAAAACAATCGCTGCTTTGACATGAAGCCTGCTGAAAAGGCTTTGTCTGCAATTGCGTTAAATTATCTCAAGCAAAGTATTCTGGTCTAAATTTCTATTACTCTAGAGCTGAAGGGCACCAGAAGAGGAAGTGTGATGGAGAGGCATGCGGAGAGGCACTCCTGACAGATGCGCTGCACATGTCTTTTGTACTGAGAAGCACTCAGGGACCTGGATGGGACCTAGAAAAGTGAGGCGATACTCTTCCAGATCAGACTCAATTGCTCCTGGAATGGTACTTCCAGGCATTTCTTTAGCAAGAAAATTTGGAGGAAACCTAGAGGGCCATGCGGTTGTAATGGGCATGGTTCAGTAAAAATGATAAAAATCACAGGTAAACTATAACTCTATAGGGAGACTTAATTACTTGTGGCATTTGCAGGAAATGGATTGCAACGAGTCCCAGATGAGTAATCTAAGGAGATAAAAGGAGATAATTAGGAACTGGAACTGCCTGAATATTTTCAAAATTTCAATATGGGGAATGGAGAGAAGAAAAATCATTCTGTTTTGACCTGTTCTGTTGGCAAGGACAGATGTAAGAAAGGGGATATTTAGACTGGCTAATGTAGAGAAGGTCTGTTCCAATGAGACCATAAGACATTAAATAGGAATGAATGGCAAACCCCTCACTCTCTATTGCATTCAAAGCAAGACTCAGCAAAATTGAAAAATAGAATGTAGGGGTAGGCAAAGAACAAGAAATGAACCAAAAAAAATTTAAAGGTGCTCGATATCCGTATTTCATTAAGGAATCATCTAGGTTTCTGTGCATTCATTTAGGTAAATTCTGGATATCTGTCCCTTTAAATATGCTGGATAATATAGTCAGTTGTTTTTTTTTTCTCCCCAGGCTGAAATTCAACCTTAGGTAGTACTTGACTCTCAGGTGTGTATGGCACCGCTTTAGGCTGAGTATTTCCATCTTCTTATCCTATATGACCTCAGTTCTCATTACGAGAAAATCTGCCTTCTCTTCCTCTGATGAATAAGGAGCTTTTTTTTACTGTCCTTTCATTTATGAAAATGTTCTTTGTCTTTCATCCTTCCTTTTCCGTAATCTCATCACTCTTGTACTTCAGCTGTTTCTCAGTGCTTTATGCCAGCCTAGCTCCGACTGATATAAAACTATGAGTTAGTTTCCTCAACAATCTTCCTAAACATTTTGCTTCAAAAGATACAATAACATATAATTTGATTCCTTTTTAGTTCAAGGCTCAGAATTTTTGCCTGCATAAGGGTGGAGCATAGGAAGGTCAAAAGACAAATGAATATTGCTCTCACTTTCCTCTGGGCAATTTTTTAAATCAGAAAACCTAACTCAAAATGTAGCCCTTGCCAGAATTACAGGAAGACTTGGCACCAACAGCACCTGCTCCCTGCCTGTGTGTGCATCCCCTCCCAATCTCTTCCATCTGTCGTTGACATGGACCCACAGCATCTACAGTCAGCATCCATCTTTTGTCCCCATTTAGTGCTCCTTCCCGCTTGTTCCTATCTACAGCTCAGGCGCCACTATTGTTCTATTTCCTAATTATTTCCAGTTTCAGTTAGGTTAGCTGGGACAATATGAGGTATCTGGTAGACTGACAACCTCAGGTGGTGATATTGTGCAATGTTTGCTTAATTGCCTTGGTAGAATTATGCTGTTTATTTTGTTACTCAACTAGAAATGATAGGCCGTTTAAAGTTTAGAAATTTGGTTGATAAGTGGGAAGATAAATGTAATAATATTGCCTACTAGAAAGGGTAATCTAAAACTGCATTGACTAAAGAACAGCTATGCTACATAATTGTGCTGAGCGGGAGGAGGAGTCAACATTTTTATTACCCAGTTGTGTTGAGGCAAGGAGGTCCAGTTTCACTTTGAGAGGGACTAAGCTGGTTTTCCCATCCTTTCTTTCCTGGGTGTATATGTTACACATTTACATAAAAGTCTTATGCTAGCACTGCAAAACACTGCTACAGAAATGCATAAATAAAGCTCCTTAAAACTCTGTGAAGATGGAGGTAAAGTTTACCCATTTCAAGCAATGGAAGCAAATGAGTGGATACTGGACGTGTTCAAGATGAGGCACAGAGGCCATTGCGAAGGTGGGGCTGGAAACCTTGAGTCTTTAATCCCAGGCCTATGCCTGTGTTTGGCAAGGGAAGATTTCTTGTTGGATGTTGGATGCACGCCTAACCATTCCCAGGTGCCTGCCATTCCAATCATGTTTCACTTATTAGTATTTAAGTGATTAATATTTAAATTTTGTGAACACATGCTCTTTTGGCAAGGAAAATGCCATATAGCTTCATTGTACACCAGTGAGATTTATTCTTATAGCATGAGGTACTAGTAAATTGGCTGTGGGGCTATTTAGCTTTTTGATAATGACACCATGACTGGTAAGTCCAACTACCTTGAAAAGAATAATAAACCTGACCTTGAAGTTTCTCCTGATGTTTCTGAAATACCCAAGTGGATTCATTTATGCTTAGGATGTCCAGTTCTCTCAAGAGTGTGCTGTTAAATGTGCTGCTGCTAAGGTAGGGTCAGAAGCTTTAGAGCTAAGCTGCAGCTTTTCAGCAAGCTTTGAGCTCCTGCATCACTGGTCTGCAAGGCAGATGGAGGCTCAGTGCTCAGAGCAGAAGCCCCCCACCTACTATGCCTGTATCCTCACATCTTGGCAAAATTTCAAGGGGGGAAATGAAGAAAAGAAAAAAACCATTTTATATTTTGACCTGTTCTATTAGGAATGACAGAAGTAAGAGAGGGAAGTTATTTATGCTGCTTGGTACAGAGCCAGCATCCTCTTGGCTAACATCCTCCTGTCCTCAGGACAGCAGTGTAGCTATGTGCTGGCTGGTGAACTAGTGAAAGCAATCAAACCCACCCTTACCTGGGAGGAGGGACAGCAGAGACCTACAGGAGCAGCACCATGGTCTGCTAAAGGTGCTTCATTATGCTGCCTATGCAGTTGGGTTAATTGGGCCTTTTTTGTTTCCTTGCTGTGCAGCTGACTTGTTTAGGATGGGAGATCAGCTTTGTAGGCACTGAACAAGAAAGAGCAGTACCCAGGAGTCAGCAGGGCTCCTCCAGCTCCGGGGTGGGGAGGAAGGGGGAGAGTAGAAAACAGGAAGGGGAAAAAGTCCATTTCCAGATAAGTGTGTTGAAAGGTTGAAAACAGAGAGAAGTCTGCTTTTCTGCTCAAAGTTTACTCATTGACAGGGACTCTTTTCTTGGCTGCTTCTGCTCCTTGGATGCATATGTTTAGAATTTGTAGAGCTTTATGTTCTGCTTTTGCAAATTGTAATGTCAAGTGGTGAAAATGGTAAACTATCAGGATGCTCGCAGGAGGTGACACCTGTTGCCAGTATCTTATATGGGCTTTTATTCAGTTTTGTCATCAAGGGTCCTCAGGATTGCTTCAGTGTTGTCAACATGTGCACACACAATGTCTGTTTATCAATTTACCTATCTATCTGTCTTTATACACCAATTTCCTGTACATTATGAACACTTTGTAGGAATCATGGAACTGATGTGACTACTTCTAATAAATGCCTAAAACTAAACCTCACTTTACAAAAGCACACTTCATGTTGAAGACCTTCTTGGTCTGCACTGTTGGAATTCCTTATCTCGTGCCTGTGAGAGATTTTCCTGTTACAATTCCTCTGTTACAATTAACCACACACATTTATGAAACAGCAGTGAATATATTTCCCACTTTTTTCTCTCTTTCATTTTTAATTTATGACACCACAGTGCTTTGTACAGTTGCTTTACTGTTTTCCCTGGACGTTCAATTTCTTGTTTGTGCTGTTCTTTCACATAGCAACAAGAAAATATCTTTCATAATGGGGAGATAGCAATATGACTACTAAGCCATGAATACTACCAAGAATGGTACAGGGAGAGGTGTTGTACATGAAATTGTGATCAGTAACACTTTGTGTTTGCCTGACTGATACAATGTGATTTCAGTTCTTGTCATTGGAGAAAAAGAATATGCAAAATCCTGTCAGTGGAAGGTTATGACATTTCTTCCCCAGACTTATATTTGCCTAGACTAAAGGCACTGAACTTTAGGATGTATATCGGTGAAGTTACACACTGCTGTGCCTTCCCAGATCAGACAGCAATTCTGGTCATGAATTCAGTAGATATTAAGATGACTATTAAAAAACACATACAAAAGAAAATCTTTTTTGGACATAATCAGTTTGACTGATTACTCTTTATTTTACCAAATATCAGTCTAAGAGTATTGTTTGGTTTTAATCAGGATTTTTAGAATTATGTAGCGTTTGTAAAGAAATTCATGCAAGTTTCCTTTATATAGGTTCTATAAGGATAACATAATCCTTAATTCTTGTTTTTCCTCTCCTCTTCTCTAAGTCTTCAGAGAGCTGAAAGTATCCTAATTGCTGTTAAACAGCATGTCATATTCATTCAGAACCAAGGTTAAAGTTTTAAAGTCTGATCCCTGAATAGCATTAGCAAAACATATGAGACTGGTGTTCACTCTTCTCTCCCTGTTTTTAATTATAAAATTTGGGTAACAGACAAGTTTTAATTATGCTGCACCATAGTTCTGAATAATCCTTTCAGCTACAGTCTCAGACATCATAAATTAATGTGGTTCCATTAAAACCAGTGAAGCTGTATGTCATGGGGACCAGATTCAGTTGCCCACACATATCTGATGCCATATGAGATACCCTCAAGTAACTTGCCTGGCCTCTGACTGCCCTTGTGGAAGGGAACCTGCATCCCTCCCATAGGTCCTGTGTTATATCTGCCAGCTCAAAGGGCATCTCAGATGGCACTACACAGCTATGGCCAGTCAACATACCAGCCCTGCCTCTTGAGAGCTTAATTTATAGCCTTTTGAAATTGGAGAGAAGGAATGAACAGGTTAAAATACATGTCTTCCATAGAATCTTTGGGGACAGTTCTTGCAGCAATTTTTTACTTTAAGCCACCTGTCCCTCCAATTTATATCCATTTCTACCTGACAGCCATTTATCTTATTTTTCTTAGTCTTTTTAAGTGCACTTAGTGGGTAAGTGCTGGCAAAAAGCCTGACCTACAATCACCAAGTAATGCCATCAAGTCTGATGTATTAACTGTCTTGGTTAACCTGTAAGGTTAATAGGGAGATGCTTGTAGCTAACTGTGTTATATCCTCATTAATCCATAATGCTGGAACATAGCAAAGGTTTAGGAATATTCCTCAGTAGAGTGCAGAGGAAATAGTAAGGATTTTCTCACCATCAGTAGAGAAAGAATTAATAAGCTTTAAACCCGCTACTCCTTTTCGGCTAATATATTTTCCTGATGCCTCCTCCTACTCTCCGTATAAGTTTTAATGTTGGAATTGCCAATATAAGAGAATAGCTTTTTGTGGCTGTTCTGAAGATTGCTCGAACCAGGTAACTAAAAGAAAATGTTAATAATTAAAAAATGCAAGGACCTCATCTGATAGATTGGAATTCCTCTGTCCTGTGGGAAATTTTGAAGATTGGGATAAATTCTGAAAAATCTTTTCATACCCTTTCCTATACTTTTGTAATATTAATATTAATTGCTACAATACTGGATATCTTTCTTCTTTTTGAAAATATGATTATTATTTCAGTTTATCTAGATTTTTGGCCTCACTGACATCCTGGAGCAATAAATTCCATGACCAAATTGCATAACAAGATTTATACCTGTTACTTCCTGATACAGGTGAATGCCTCTTTGCTCGTATTTCATATTACAGAGAATAAAAAGGTAACTTCTCTGAAGCTTTCCTAAGACATACAGTTCCAAGCTTTGTAGTTGTTCCAGTTTTAAGAGTTTTTCTAATTCAGTGACTATTTTCTGTCATCTTTGTCCAAGTTTCCCCTGACTGCAGATTCTCCACTCATACTGGATGACCCACTAATGCTAAGTATTTGTTATATACTTCACTGTTATTTTTTTGACTGGCTTGCACTCCACTCTGTTTTTTCATTCACTAGTTGAGTGGTTTATAGATTACCATGGGACCTGGCTTTTGTATTTGATCTCAGTTAGGGTCCTAGCAGTAGTGTAAAAACAGCATGCTGAATAATTGTTGGAAAGTTGTCACCAACAGCTGCCATATGTATTCTGGGTCTTTTCCAGTTGATTTGGTAAGATTCTTGACTGTGTTCAGATATTAATTTATCTGTCTATGTATGAATGCCAGTATAACATAACAGGTATTTCAGCATTAGCCAAAAAAATTGCTTATGAAGGAGTTAATAGATGGTGCATGGGTAAAATTCTGCTTTTTACTTACAACGTTTGAAAGCTAGTGGTCTTCATTTGTTTTAAGCACTTAAAATCACGTGGCCTTTCAGTACTCTGGCTATCTTTGCTAACTGAATGAATACAGGTATCTTTGCCAACTTAATTATGGACTCTTTGTTCTCAACCATAAATCAATATTACCAAATCTCCCTCCACGTTCATTCTCAGTTTGAGAGGGTTGGGCACCTCGTGGTTGCCTGAGGACAGCTGTGCTTGCTGGGAGGCCCGAAGGATCAGCAGACTCAGGTTATGCCAGGCTGGTGGTGGAGGGGGCTGCAGGGGGAGGAGTGGTGCCTACCAGAAAATGGCCAGCTTTATGGCACCCTGCTCAGCAGAATCAGTGGGCATCCGCAAGGAACAAAGAGGTATTTCAGGATTACACAGGTCTGACAGCAACATTTGTCTTCCAGTGGAATCATATGGATCCAACTGGCTGTATTTAAGACTTGCCTGCTTCATATGAACTGCATTAGAGTGATTCCTTTATTTTCTCCATATCATGCAGATGTTCTTTTCAGGCCCTGCAAATGGCATTCAACAAATACTAAGTAGGACAACTAGAGAAGAGCTCCTGCATTTTCAAGCCCTCTTTTCTGCTATCACAGTAAACAACTTTTTGTCTCACTAATAACTGGTTCAAGCTTTAAAAAAGCTGGTTTTCTGCTTTTATTATTTCTATAGAGTATCAGTCTGATGGTAAAAACTTTTCTCTAATTCCCTACTTTACTTTCTTCAGAGCCAGTTTATGCCCAGTTGTTTTCATGCTTGTGTTGCAGATGAGCTGAGATTACGCCTGTGACTCCCCTGTTTACTTTCTGGCACTGACAGAAAGCAGTCTTTATCTTGCTAGTTAACCTCCTGCAAATGGGTAAAATAATTTCTATGGCCTTCTCCCACTGGATTGACTCTTCATTTTTCAGAAATCTCAGTAGCCATCTCTGCACCTATCCCAGTTGGTATTATCCTTTTAATGATCAAGGTATTTTAGATGAGATCTTAATGAGGTTTAGTCACCATTCAGTAACTGAAATGCCCCTTTGATTGCATTCTGGAGTTGTACTTGCTTTTGGTTTGGGTTTGGGGTTTTTTGTTTGGTCATGGTTGCCTTATATTACTAGCACAAAGCTGTCCTGAGATCAAATAATGTGTTCTTTCTCACTCCACTTCAGGGCACAATTTGCACTTAGTTTCTTCCTGTTTACTTTACTCTCCTTTTAAAAAAAAAAATCCAATTCCTTCTGTAGGGAATCTGTTCAGATCCTTTCCTGATGATGCATCCCCAGTTTGTGTAATTTGTAAATTGCATTACCATATATCTTGAGCCAGCTCACCAATGAAAACGCTGTAGAAGACTAGTCTCAAAATACATGATTTCTGAGTAATAAACAAATAAGCTAACCCAGCTGCCTGTGCATTCTGGTATTCATTAGACAAGAGGAATACATACTGAAGTGCCTGGTCAACAAATGCTGAATAAATGACGCTCCACATTTGCATTACTTTGAATGATGATGTCATACCAGTACCACTGATGTCTGTCTGAGTCATGAGCAACTGTTCTGGAATCCATCAAAATCACTAGGCAGGATATTAATATTAATAATTTAATGCTTTTCATTCAGCATCTGAATGACTCCCGCTGTAAAAGCAGGAACACTGAGGGAAGCCAAGAAAAGTGTTTTTTGCAAAGCTGTAGAGCATCAGTGAAATAGAGGCAGTGAAATTAGTGACTCTGTTAGGAATGCTCGTCAGCCTGCCTAAGCCTTGTGACTGCAGATTATGTACCCTGTATTTGAGCACAGTAACAACAGTAAAGATATTTACTCAAAATAAAACTGGTTGTTGACTAGTGAAAAGGAGTCAAATGATCCTTGGCCATGGCTAAGGAAATTACCTCTCCCACTTGATTGAAGATTATTTACAAGCAAGCAGAAAGGCAAGTCTGATGGTTGAAGATGATTGCTTGTTCACCCACGAATGCTTTCCTTGAAGGAACTTTGACCCTTGTCCCAGATAACCTTTCCTGCGTTCCAGTTCATAACGCAGCTTCAGCAGCAAGCAGTGTACCTCTTGGAGCCTCTGAGAGAGATGTTTACCTCCACAGCCCGGTTTCCCCAGGGACTCACTAGACAGCAGGCTAATGCCTTCTTCGTTGTCCCTCAATCTCTGTAGCATAAGCAAAATATGTTTTTCACGTGTTTACATAATTATTTGCAAAGTAATCCGCAAGATCTGTGAATGTTTTGGCACAGTATTTCTACTAGATATTTCTATACAGTTAAGCTGTGACAAGGAAAGATGTTCTTTGTATCTGCTACCAGTAAAATGGGCCAATGCACAGGGCTATTGTCTGTGAACATGAAACTATGAATCTTCAAGGAAGTTGTCTAGAGATCCTCTAAAGAACATAGTCTGCTCATCCATCTAACCACCCACCCATCAGATAGTCAGGTATAAACTATTTATAGTGAATATTTGTCAGGCTTCGCCTTTTCCTCCTTCTTTGCAAATTATCCAGAAAAGAATGATGGTTTTTATGACTGGTGCACATTTGCTTTTTCTGAGTGAAGGTGAGCATGTGGCTGAGTGCATAGTTTCTTTCTAAATCGTAAATTCTAAATACTACTAACAGCATTGCTCAAATGTTTGATAGTTTGAATAGCAAAACCAGAGAAAGTGACTAGTCCGGTATACAGGAATAAAGTTTTCCTGGTGTCAATTTCTCATATAAACTTATCTCCTCCTGCTTCAGAGTTCACGCAGATGACTATTTTCTAGTAGCACTGATTTCTAAGGAAAGAGTGAGTTGAATAAGTGAGAGTTTGCTTGCTATGGATAGTGTCATGGGGTGGCAATTCTTCAGCAGGTGAAAGCACAGAGAAAGAGCAGGGAAAGGGAGTTATTTGCAGAAAAAATGGGATCCTAGAAGATGTGGGAATGGACTCACCTCACCAGCCAGAAGGAAGAGACTGGCTGCAGATGCTTTTTCCATAGGGTAAAAGAAGGATTTTAAGGGAAAGAAGCCGTTGGAAATCCCAGGGAGCAAGACCTGGATCTTGTAATGGAGGGTTTAAGAGGGAACATTGGATGTGAGGGGAAAAAACTGACTTTGACACTGAACTGCCATTGTATTTTAGCAGTCCAGGTCTCAAAAAGGTATGTCATGGTGTGTGGAAATCCTAGTAGCACTGGTCCAGTGGGGAGTGTGGTGAGGAGAACTGCACCACAGTCCAGCTTTGAGAAGCAGTATGTATTACCTTCATTAGGTGTCAAACTCTGTAAAACTGGGCCAGTACCTTGATTGTTAAATGTATGGGTTGTTCCACTGAAGGAAAGTGTGGGAGCATTTTAAGGAGAGAATGATGAGACTTTTTTCTCACTTCAAACACATTCTTTTCTCTTTTTCCATAGAAAAAAAGCAATGTATCATGCTATACACAAAGATCCAAGTAACAAAAAGGGGAAAATATCTGGATTCCTTCTTAACTGAGAAATTAGATTTATTGGCTGCTTAACAGAACTAACATTCATTTTTTTTTTATCCAGATAAGTATCGTTCACATGTATGTATACAAGCGAGCGAAAAGACCACCTATCTAATCAAACACGTTTAATTTATTAGCTTCGTGTGAGAGGTGCACAGTGCATAGCTGGCTGATGGATGTTCAAGGATGTTCAGTAATTCTGTAGGCAACAAATTCCTCTTCCCTGCAGTGGCCAGCTGCACTTAATTTTTCTTCTTTTGGTGCAGTCACAGCTGTCCTTGCAAACCATGGGGGCACTGTATGTGTTCCCACATGTGATGGGGACCCCTGCACAGCCTCATCTTCATTTGTCCAAGGGCTCAGCCATTTCTTAATGCTTTTTCTCTTGAAACGAACTGCTCTCACTGCTCGCCCTATGCCTGTCAGGATGTCTGGGATGTGTGAGTGCATGCTCCAATAGCACCCACACAACCGCATGTTTGGATAGTAAATGCTAGTCTCAGCAGCAGCTGAGACTCTTATTTAAATGCTGCAAAGTGTTCAGGAGTGTGGTTTTTTGCTTTGTTTGTTGAGCCATATATAAGAACAGACTTTCTGAGACCTTGAGGAATGGCTAAAATTGGCAGCCCTTCCTGCAACGCTCTTTGCCTGTGGCACGCCATGGGTGCTGCAGCCTCACAGGGTCGCAGGGTGCCCGGGGAGCCCGGTGGCAGTGAGACAGACGGGGGGACAAAGGGCAGTGCTGCTTTTGATTTTCTGTGCTCAGCACTATAGTCACATGCTTCCTGCAGGCTTAACAGCATCACATTACGAATGGAAAATAGAATGTTTCTTTTCTGTCTCTAAGTGTAATTTTTTATATGTTTTAAAATAACTTTCTTCCTGGTTACCTCTTTATAATGGGCAGGTGGTACGTCAGTATACCAGAAGCTATTGTCTTGTAGTGAACTTTCTCTATCACTTACCGAGCCTAACAGCACATACTGTGTGGCATCATCAGCCCAATGACTCATACACCAAGATACCATAGGTGTGTTCCTATATCCTGGAGATCAGAAAAATCCTACGCAGAACACTTGCCTTGTTTTTCCCATCTTGTTATGGAAACTACGTGCATAGGCTCTAATAGCATTAAACAACTGTAAATGAAGTCTTTCTGCTTCTTATCAGAAGATAAACTGCTTGTTTAAAAAAGGCGTTGCCAAGCCCAGGAGAGCCTCTTAAAAGAGCACAGGCTGCTGATTGTATGTAAAATATTTTAATATTTTCCCAGCAAACACCTGTGCTCCTGTTCTGGGGGAGAGTCCTACCAGTCTGAAGCATCTGACACATCTGAAGCTTGAACAAGCTCAGTAGTTTGATATATACCAAAAATATATAAAAAAGGCTACAAGCTGCATATGTGCAGGGTGACACTACAGCTCCTCCCCCTCCTGCAAAAATAAAACTGTAGATAGAGAAGAGTATTTATAGGCAGTTTACAACTTTTGTCTCTGCTAAAAGGCAGCAGGTAGTTTTACTGAAGACATTTAACAAAACACTGCTTTCCTTCAATTCTCATGTATTCAAATAACTTTTTACACATCCCAATAAGTATGTAGGATTATGACTTTCACCTGCTTGCCTCTTTGATCTCACTGATAACTTTTCCATGTAGCGCTTGGTACAGTTCTTCTTCCATAGCATACAGTAATGGAGGAGGCATTAAGGTGTCTGCTGAAGCAGGCTGGAATAGTTCCACCCTAACAATATTTCAGAGAGAAAAACAGGGGGAAGAAAACATGAAGGTTGAGCGTTATGGACAATTGGCTGCCCCTCAAAAGACTTGGTGGTTTGATAGAGAAAAGACTTGCTTGGTTATCCAAAAACTGGGAGAAGAACCTTATAAAAACAGGCTTGCCTAAGACATTTCTGGAATTTTCTATTTCACATCAAAAAAAGAGAAAAAAACCCCAACCTTTCATATGGCTTTTCAGTATTCCTGCTTTTATTCCCAGCTGGAACAGAGAAGGGCAGAATCACGCACAAATGCAAAATAATGAGAGCATTACAGCAAGAGCATGTTGAATCTCACAGAAATGAACTTCAGGAAAAGTTTCAGAAAGGGGACAGCAGCTGAATTCTGCTGTTACCTGAGCTCCTGGGTCTGTTACATCTCGCACTTTACGGTGCCTTTGAGCTGTGAACCACTGGAGCCTGTGGAAGCAGGAGGTGCTCTGTTTGTATTTGTATTTCCATGGCAATGCAGCTAAGGATTTGTTTGGTCTCTTTTCCTCAAGAGATCTTCCGAATCACTCCTCTTCATAGAGTGAGTTGTTAAAAGGAACTGGGTTGGCATTCCTGTGAAAAATTTAGCCGTTTTGCACCTTCATGCATGGTTATGCTAGTTGTAGGTATCATTCAAGTATTTAATCAATATTTTTAATTACTAAGCATTTAGTGGGATTTTATTCTGATGTTTTAAATGCTCAGTTGTCTCAACTGCTTCTTGTTTCCTTAGGATGCACTTTCTCGTTTTTGTGATATACTTGAACATAATTCTGAAGGTTCAGAAACTTAGTATTTTTAACACTGAGATTTCTGGGTCTGAAAACCCTTTATAAGCCCTGCTATATACTTGCAAGATAGGGCTTAGACTGGGAAACTGGAGCACCAGAGAGGCAAGGAAGACATTTGCAAGTCTCTAATCTTCAGAAGCCTGCTAACGATAACCATGTTAGGAGAAGCTTTACTGGGATGCGTGGACCTTTACACCTCCTGCCCCCCAAAAGCAGATCTGAGGGACGCAGAGGGATGGCGATGTCCATAGGTTTGTCCCCATCTCTCAGCAGGTCAGTAGCACAGTTCTGAAGAGCCAAAAAAAGCCAGGAAAAAATCTACCAGCTCACTCCCATCCTTCAGCTGCAGGATACATTACATAAGTATAGTGATCATATAAGTCAGCATGGTGGTCTTGCAGAAAGAGAGGTCATACCAGGGGATTCATACTTTATCCAGGCATTTAACCGGAACAGCTAATTGAGTGAGCCTGCTTCCTTGGCTGACTCAATGCAGAGTTATGCTCTTGCTGTGACCTACCCTGCTTTTCTTCATGGGCTGCTGCTGAGGTTTTCTAGGATTCTGAGTTAGGTATGCGTCTGCTCTGACACCTCAACTCTTATACGGTAATTGCTAGTTGCATGTGCTAAGTGCCAAATTGCAGCATGATGAATAGCTGAGATTAATCTGGGACATTAATGTAGGAGCACACTGGCTCTTGGAGCTGGCTTATTTAACTGAGAATCTCCTGATGTACCTATTCTGTTTTGATATTGAAAGTAATTTGCGTTTGACTAAAAGGCTAGTGAAATCAGCTGAAATCTTTCTGTGGGTTTCAGTGTATGTGAAGGTCTATAAGAGAATGAAAGAAAGGAATTTAAAATACTGTGTAATATTTAGTTGAGAGAGCTTAAGTGCCTGGAATCCAGAAGCTAAGGGTGTGAGTCAGTTAAGGGATAATAAGCAACTCCTCCTCGTGCCTTGAATGATGGCGTTATACTCTATGATGGCAGGGAGAACATGAGAAATGAGAAAAGCAAAATTATATCTGACGTGTGAAATGTCATGAAGGCAAGTATCACATACAATAAGTATGAGTAATAAAATAGATTAACTGCCAGAAATTCTCCATTTCTGGAACAAAAAAGGTCACATTTTTGTACAAAACAAATATGAAATTACTTTTGTTTTAGAAATATCCATGAATGGTCTAATCCCAGGCAAACTGTTTTATCCTTTCTTTTCCTGCACTCCAAGTTTTAAAGAGAAAAGTATGCAAATTTATTCCTCTATGTCTGACACTGAATAATTCAATACAATGCTGTAACTGCTATGAGAGAGGATCCTGTGGACCATTAGCTTGTAAAACTACACTGATGAGCTAACAACTAACTGCTTACAGGAGAACATATTTTCAACATTTTGCTGCATGTTTTTGGTGCTCACTGAGAACATATTTAATTCATTAACAGTATTTTTCCACATGAAAAGGCTTTATACAGAATTTTTTAAAAAAATCATAACTCAGAATTCCTCATGAGATTTGTGAGAGTGTAGCAACAGAGAAAAGGTTAGTTAATCAGGGTCATGTCCATTACATTTAGATGAGTACATCTAAATTTTTAATAGAGTTGTTTTGTACAGCCATTGTCTTAGCTTTTTATTCATCTCAATCAAGTTTTCACATAGAAATTGTTAATAATTAGAGGTGGAAGGTAATCCTAAATAATTTCAATGTGTTTTTTTGTTAAAGACAGTCCTTTGGACTTTCTACCTTGTGCTTTTATGCATAAGCAGATTCTTTTGTACCATTATCCTATGGAGTAGCATTTCTGTGTGATAAATGGAATTTGGAAGAAGCCTCATAGCCCTAATGGGTGATCAGGGAACGTTTGTGCTAGATGCAGTATGCACGTGTAGCAAAACCACATTCCCAGCTCTGAATAAATTTCAGGTAGAGGTTACAAACACTTCCATAAGCTGTAACTTTGCTACAGCATACAGTGCTACTGACATCAGTAGGGTCACTTGCTGCCATGATGTTTACGTGTAACATTATGTTTTCCATACCTTAGGACTTGCAGACGCAAAAGAGGACCTGGTTTGGGTGTCCACGTCAGTATATCTACTAAGTGGAGCATGCTGCGTTTGTCCAAGGGTGATGCTGATGATCCATTTGCTTTTCTTTTATGGAGAACCAAAAAGATGAACCAGTTTATTTCCCATCAGACTTTCTTCCCTGAAATTTCAAAACTCTGGCATTCGCTCATACCAGGCTTCAGCCTGGCCAATCGTGAGATTCACTTGTTAATGAATTACCAGCTTTTTATCAGCTTGGATTACCATCAGAACTAATAGTCTTCCAAGGATCCTCAAGAGAAGTGATGTTTGGCTGTAAATACTGATATTGGTGGTAAAATAGGGTAGCTGGAAAGGTAAGAGTACACAATTAGGTGTCCATAAAGACAGAAAAGTAACTTATCCAGCAAGCAGAAGTTCCTTCATACTCCAGTGGTGACAGAGTACTGCCTAAATACTTTTCCCCCAAACAGACTTCTTCTTTTTCAGTTTTACAGTAAGTATTACATACATATGTACTATTTATTGTGCATATGTTCATGAACAGTACGTATTTCTTTCAAAGTCTAAAATAATAATGTCTCATACCTTGCTGTAGAAGTGATTAAGAGCAAGCAGTTTTATTTGATCAGACTACACTAAACTGTTATGCTCATTTTGGTGAAAATATTATCAGATGATTTCCTGGATGTATCTAGTTAATACATAATAGGTTTCTTAAAATTTTTTTTTAAGTTTTTTGTTTTGTTTGTAAGCAGTTCCCACTAAATCAGATCCAAACCAAATCTACTCTTTCCCAGGAAATGGTTTTCTAGGTAACAATATATTTTGAATCTGGAGATTAGGCTTAAGATCTGATTGCAGGACTTGATATATTTTGCTGTTAATGCAATTTGGCATTTTGCAATATTTTTTAAGCTGTTAAAAATTGAAATGTTGGAATCATGCTAGGGTATAATATAATAAAATAAATAGCATCAAATGGCCTTACAGAAAATTAATGGATGAACTTCATGAAGTATAATAGGAGAAAATCTGTATTTTTAAATTGGTCTTTGAACTGAATATCAAACCAGCTTTTAACGCGGTCAAGTAGAGAAAGATAACACAGTTAAAAAAAAAAAATTCACCTCCTTAATAAACCTTGCTTCACTGATGCCCATGCATGACATCCTATTTCGAGCTGTCAGGAGGGCAGTGAAGCATATGCACTGCAGTGGAATGCCCTGTTCCCATGCCTGATTCTCCATATATAGCTACTGCACTGCACTGTTCTCCCCTGGCTCCCACTCTGAGGGCTTAGCTTGCATTTTCTTGGCAGCACTGCCTCAGCTGAGAGCTGTCCTCATGATAAACACTCAGGCAGCTACTCCTTTGTTGCACCCACCTTCCCATCAGGACCCACAAAAGAAAAGATTTGCAAAAATCATGTGCAATGAATCTTCAGCCACGCTTGCTTCCCCCTGCCCCCCACTTTCATCTTGGTGTTGGTACTAAGTCTAATTTTCTTTTCTTTTCTTGTTATTTTTGGAAGCAATTTTCAGACTTGAAAGACTGCCATGCACAGGAGATGTGTTTTGGCTCTTCTGCCAGTTGCATTCTGTGAATGATTAGATCAAACCGAGTGGCTGCCAGATGACTAATCAACTTGTTACAGAATAACAGGTCTCACTGGAGAATTAACAATGTCTTTATAGTCTTCCCTCAATGAAGTGTCTGGAATTTTCTTAGCTAACAGGATAGATCAGTTTAAGATTTTCCAGTGCTACTTGAATATGATTTATATGAGGGCTTTAAAAAAACCCCAAAACAACAAAACCAGCCCCTCCCCCTCAAAAACCTCCAGCATTTAAGTCTTTTAATTTTACTTCAGGGTTAAAGGCCATCATTTAAAAAACACTGTGCCCTGCATTATGTGTCTTTTTATGCCTCTGTGTGTTAGCAGAGACGGGAGCACTAGTAAATAAGTACTTTGAAGCAATGGATGCTGGACTTTGCACACTGGGAATTCAGAGATCTCAGATATCAAGTATAGCTGACTGTGAATCAGACTAGTTGCAGTGAGTTGTAGAAGGAACTAAAAATGTTGTGGGTCCGGGCAAGACAATGTGTGGATTTCCCATTTCAGCAGGTCTATTCTCTCTGCTCTCCTTCTAGCCGTCTCAAGATTTTTTTTGTGAAGGGATACTCCTTCACTGTGAAGCAGATACTGATGGGTATTCCTAAAACACTCAAAATTTGGAAGAGTTTGAATAGTGCGGAGACATATTTGTATTTTCAGTTAAAACCATTGGCAATAATCATGTTCTGTTCCCTCTTCAATCTGTAGAGTTGAATATAAAGATGAGATTGAATTTGACCTCAATGAGTCTATATGTATATATATGTGTGTGTAATCACACGAGGAAAACATGTCCAGTAGGAAAATGTTCTTTAACTTTGGAGTCACAGGCACAAGGTAAGGAAACTGGATGTTGACAAAATCAAACATGGGACACGGGATTTTAAGTAAGGGCCATTAACAGCTGCTACAACCTGCAAATAAAGTAAAGCCTATATTACGTTAAACCTTTTAAAAGATATACTCCATTTCAAGCACAAGTCATTGCATCAGATGCTGGAGTTGCTGGAGGAAATTGTATTGCCTCTGACAAACTCTCAGAAGGTTGGAGTTCTGGTATTGATTCCCTTTGGCCTTTTGACCTGAGAAAAAAGATTTAGGTGATTTACCTATACTCACTGAGCATATGCAGAGGTGGAAGTATGGCTGGGATGGTTGGCAGCGTGCTACATGGAGTACTATGGTACTACAGTCTGAGACCTGTAGAAGTCTATCGTTTTCTCTCCTGAGGAGGGCCAAAACTTACATAAAACTATGTACCTTGTAGCAAAAGGAGGACGATGACACAGAGGTCACATGTTGATATCAACAGTGCAGTTAGCTACTCCTAGTGAGTGTTGTTATTGGTGCTACACTCTTACCTTGATCCAGCCCAAGACTGGAAGATGTGGTTTGCATTTTTTGTGTCCTGTGGTGACTTCAGATTGGCTTCATCACACCTAACTTCAGAAGTTAAAAATTAACTGTCTAAATCCAACCTAGTCATGCAGGTCTCCCTGCGTAGATAATGAAGAGAAAGGAGATGCTACAGGTTTCGATTCCTGATTCAATCACAGGCACAAGCTTCCCTGCCCTGCCTCATCGTCGAGAGCACCTGGTTTTCCAGGATTTCTGTGCTGCAGTGGGGCGGGTGAGTGCAGCTGATTAAGCATGATTAACTTTGCTTATCGTGCTGTTCAAAGTGTCCTGTGCAAGAGCCAATCTTCCCCTGATACCAGGGTTGGAGCTGCTGTTTCTATTGACAATTTATGCTCCTTTCATGCCTTGTGCTAAAAGGGACGCTAGACAAGGCAAGGAAGTATGGAAAAACCCTTGACTGTTAGGAACATATAAAAAGCAAAGGCTGGCACGTTCACCCACAAATCCAGGAAATAGCTGCACAGTTTTAGCTGCACTTGTTTTTGTATTTGGGTCAATTCCAGTCATGATCTTGGCCAGGAACTGTGTCTGATTTTCACACATTTTTTGAGCCTCTGGAGTGTAAAATAAATATTTTAAATAATATTTATCTCTGTGTTACAGATCTCTGACCGAAATGATACCCACAAAATGTTGCTTTCTGAAAACAGACCTTAGCAGCAATTAGATTTATTTAAACACTTTCAACAGCTGCACTAATGACTTATTTTAAATTGAACCCATATTTCACACAGAGAATCTCAGTCTCTAGTTATGCCAAATTCAAGTCACTTTGCATGCACAATTTTTCTCTGTTTTTTATCTCAGAAGGCTGTGGGGGAAAAGAAATGTATTTGGAAGTTTTCTTGTTAATAACTGGTGTTATCATCTGGAAGGCACTGGTTGTTAGCAATTTCTTTCTGATCACAATGTATTTATGTAATATCAATATTAACATGAGATTAGGTGGAAAAAAAGTGCTGCTGAATGACTGTTAGTGCAAATTGAATTGTTTGTACTAGAACTGTATGAATAGCGTATTTGGTGTAGTGTTAAATTGGACTGCTGAGATAGGGGAGACATTAGCAGAGATTTGCATGTGAAACTCATCCAGAGTCTGAGTTTGCAAAGGTCTTTAACTCACGCTGAGCACAAACTGGACTGTGCTTTGAATGTGAATGTTAGAAAAACTCCAGACATTACTGCATGATGGTAATATTACTAATTTAGATCCTAAAAAAGATTTAAGCATGGTCTAGACCAAATCAAACCCTACAATGTAGCAGACCTGGATAATCTGGCCTTCAGTCCTGAACACGTATTTCACATTACAATTCGTACTCTGTGCTAGCGCCTACAGAGACACTGACTGTCACTTAGAGTTTGCTTTTCCTTCTCCACCTTAATGCTGCTATGTAAATTGCAGCAGTGCTTTGTCATGTTTTTCATTTAATCTGTGTTAGTGAATGTGAAATTGAATCGCTGGTTTGTTCCTTTAGCTCAATTAATAGATCTAAATAGTCTTTTTTGCCATAAAAGAGATTGCTAGTACCAATATGCTACACCATAGGGGTTTAATTACGCATTCGAAGAAGAGTGACTAATTATCACTTTCAGGTTATTACCTGAAACAATGCCCTATGTATTGAATGCTGTCTGGATTCTGTTTGTTTAGTTGGTTTTGGCTTCAGTTTCAATAATAAAGAACCCAATTCTCATTTAATGTTAATATTCACTTTCAGGTAGGTTGCTTTGCAGTGTAGTGAAGAAGCGTTTTATAATAAATGGAATCAGGCTCACCATAGCATGTGCCTTACACACATCTTTCTTTAAAACACCTAGTACTGGTGACGCTCTCCCTTTCAACTGGTGTCATGGGTAGGTAACTTTCCTGGGTTCCTCAGCATTTGATTCTGCTGATATTCAATGTAGTTCTACCATTTTGCATTCCTCCCAAAAGAAAAATTAAAAAAAAAGAAATAAAAGGAAGGTTGTAATTTTACAGTATTCCACAAGTAACTTACTGCTTGATTTGATAAAACTACAAAAGACAACAACAGTCCATTCTGCACCATTTTAAAGGCATGTGGTTTTTTCACTATTTTGGGGCTCAGGTGATAAAACCTCATTTTTTAATGCTGATTTTGAATGTTAGTTTTGGGAATCAAATGTCTGTTGGAAGCCAGAGAACAAGGGCTATGAAGAATTCCTGTACAAAACACAAGGGTAAATAAAAGTGGTGGTTAAGTCAATATTTCCTTTATTTTTCTAATTTGTTCAGTCTATAAACATAGTCCATGAAAAACAGACAAAAATCTTGCTCTTCTCACACAAGCCTTCCAGTTCATAGTTACGATTATTCTGTATCAAGAGGAAATTAGGATAAGAGAGCTGAGACTGATCATACAGATAAAATTTGGACCTATTCTGGGTAGATTTCATTAAATAGTAGGCAAATGGAGATAAGGAGATCTTAAATCCATTTGAAAAGAATTTATTTTTAATGATAACAAAGCAGTGTTGCACTACATGTGTTCATATTTAATTTCCTATTCAGCTATGATAACCTGGAAGCACCTTATGGCATTACTGAAATCTTATTTTTGCATATCTTCATTTCTAATATTTGTGTTTGGCTTTAGTTGGTTGTTTCTCTCACTTTTAAACTGTAACGTTTGTGAAGGAACATTTTCTCTGATGCTGCTAGAGCCGTACACCAAAGCACACCCACAACAGAACCCTTGGACACTAATCTTCACCTCTTTATGACTGCACTTACAGAGGCATATGTATTTACAGCCTTGGACTAGAAGAGGGAAATTACCTGTGATACATATCCTCTGTGTAGAGAAGAGAGAGGGTGAAAAATGAACTGCTGAAGAGAAATGTAAGATGCCGGGACTAGAATGAGATGGGGAACGTCTGCATCTGGCCAGAAAATGGGTCTCAGATGCTAGTTGCTAAGGCAAAGAAGAATACCCTGCTCTGAATTGACTATATGGCTCGAGGAGCTTAGATTTAAGGTTTGGCTGGCCTTTGGAAGAGCAGTCTAACAAGACTGGGGGATGTACAAGGAGCAAGAGCAAGCTTTTCTCCTTGCTCTCCGCCTGAGTTGGGTGACATGCCTGTGTCACGCTCCTCCCTGGCCAAAAAAATGGCTCTATGGAAGCCGGGCTGGACCACTGACTTCCAGGCAGCCAGGGTTTCTCTGCCTGATCTTCTGCTTCCCTCCTTGCATTTTTTTCTTTTCCTGGCTGTAGCTTTCAACCTGACCAGAGCACCTACCTGAGGTGGTGCTGGCTGGCTTTTGCTCCCTGGGCTATGCTTGGGGTATGCTGCCTGCTGAGTGCTTGCAGTGAGTTGATTTAACACAACAGGGACCTCTGAACGGAGCCCTGAGGCTCTCCTGTAATATTAATCCTAAAAACAACTCATACATGGATAAACTTTAAAACCAACCAAACAAACAGAAAAGTCATTTCCTTGGTTCTGCTCAAATCCTGCTTCCCAAAGGTGACAGAACATACAAAAGAGCCAGCAACACATGAGAAAAACGTCCTGAGGAGGAACAGAAATCTCCTTTAAAAGCTTTGCATTCAGCAAGTTGCTGTTTAGTTCCTGTGTGAACAATTAATCTTAAAACAAATATTTGGCCAAGGGGATCGAGCTCCGGGAGGTTTCATAGCTAACTAGGGTTGAATGAAAACACACACTGCCTGGCTTCTTCAGGCCAGTTTTTCTTTTTCACCCTCTCCATAAAAATAACTAAAAAAAAGTATCTGTTACAATGACCCAGGTTTTGCTATTCAAACCTCCCTAAATTACAGGCTTTCCCTCAGAGACCATTTTCAATGGGGTATATAATGCATGGCTGTGTTACACCCTACCACTCTTTGAGTTCACTATAACTGGTTATTACTACGTTAAAATGTAGTGGTCTGGTTCAAAGGCTTTTCTATAAATAAATATCTTCCTAGCTGGGCAGATGACTGTCCCTACCAGCAGCTCCTGTGTTATCGGCTCTCTAGTTTTTAGCTCTCAGCTAGGCATGGCTTGGAGCTGCTTTGAAAAGTCTGTGAATGGTTGGCAGCTGCAAGGTCTTGCAAAACCTGATTAGGATTGGATTGGAAATCAATAATGTTATTGCATTGCTGGTTCTTATTCTGGTTAGTATTTCAATGGGGGTATTTTTTAATTTTCAGTTATCTACACTTCCTGAGTTGTATTTCTTTTTGAGGGGGAGGGAGGAGAGGCGGCACGGCTGTTCTGCTTGGGACATAAAGGTTGTAGGCTACGTTTGTGCTGTTGTGGATGCCCTACCCAAATCAATGGAGAAGCTCCTACTGGCTATAGGAAGGCTAAGGTACTACCTCAATAGCTGGTAGATGCCACCATGTCTTGGCTGTATTCTGGATTATGCTATACGTATGTGTACTTAACGCCTAGAGGATGATAAAAAGCACAGCCAGGCAGTGTATAAAGCACCTGCAAGTGGTGCAGTGCTGTGCTGTGCCCCAGCAGTCAGCAGAGTCCTGTGCTTTCCCTGCCTATTGGCAGCTCCACTCCGAGCAAGAGCCCAGCCACCCCTGAGAGCCTCTTCCAGTGGAGGATGAGTGCTGGCTCCCTTCGCCTGCCTGAAATCATGCCCCCTCTGAGCCTCCTGGGCCATCTTTAGATAAAATGTAGTTGGTGCCCCTGCACTAGCAAAGATAAGTGAAACAAAAAAGCCCCTTAATTGAACAAATTGACCAGGGCAATCCATTTGGACTGCGGGGTCTTTAGGGAAGAGGCTCGCTTGTGCTGTGTGTAGTAACTAATGGAGAGGGCTTGTGATTACTGCAGGCTTCCTGGCTCTACAGTAATACAAATAATAAAGGGATAAAAAAGTATAAACAATATGTCGCAGTCTTGGCAAACAGTGCTTTCCATTTTCAAGGCACTGTAAAAGAAAAAAAACAACCTAACTCCTCCTTCGAGTGCTAGCTAGCAGTAATATTCACCTCATGGATCCAAAAACTGTTAGCTGGCTCTCCACAAGACTATAAGTATTGAGAGATTCTTTTTAAAAAAAGTAGCGCATTATTTGGTGTTTGGTTTTGTTTTGTTTTGTTTTTTTGTCTTCATATCCTAATTTTTAGGCTTTATATTTTCAAGATTTTGTCTGCTATGATGGGGAAGGGGGATCCAAAAATTTTTCTTTTAATTGCATAACTCCAAAGGTTGAGTCTTTATTGAAGCATGAAATATTGCATTTAAATAATGAGAAAGAGAAGACACATCATAGTTAGGGAAAGAATACAGTACTGCCAGCTGTGTGAGATCAAAACTCATGAAGCATATCCTAAGAAACCATGGGATTGCTTTAAGATTTCATGAGAATTAAAACAGTTTTTTCTTTTTTAATTGCCTCAAGGTTTCTGCAGTCACTTCAGACTCTCAAGTGCCCTTCCAAAATCATGAAAGCTGGCAATTTACCTCTTTTTAATGAAAGACAATTCCAGTAGAGGGTGCTTCTTGAAAAACATTGAATATCGGAAAAATTAGTGACACTGAGATCACCATGATTTGGTGGTTTCAGGCTGCTCACTCTGATCCTCTTTTCCCGCAAATCATACTGCATTTCAAGTTGTTATGAAAGAATATCATAGCAAAGAACCTTTAAAAACAAGTTATTGCTTCAAAGGATGCTAAGAAAAAATCATATATCACAAGCCTTTAGTGGGCTAGACAGAAACTGTCAAATTGACACTAGAGTTCAATGAGAGACAAAAACACAATGTTTTTTTTATAATTGAACTTTGAGTACAGGTCTGTATATTTGTTTTTGAGACTTTAACAGGCTGGGGTTTTTTAAATGCCAAGTAGGAGCTTATAGCTAGTGACATCAACTTCTAACATAGTAACTACTGTACTTCACTCCGGTTTGTATTGCTCTGGTGATGCTGCATAAACTACTACGGGCAAGGCAGCTTCCAAGGAACAGGAGATTTTAGCTGCCCCTAAATTACTGGAAATGGTGTGCTTATATGACATAATAAAAGGGTATGCATAGAGGAGATGTTTCGGCAACTGCAATCTGCTGCAATTATAGCAGATACGACTACACCAGGCGACCAATTTAAGTGAACGGCATTCAAAACACAAAGCCAGACAGTCCATGGGGAATTTCAGCTCTTTTCTTCTGTAAGGACTAGTTTTCCCAGACATCCACAGCTCTCTCCCTCCTCTCTGGCATTTCTTTTTGATCTTCGTGAACCTGTCCCGGCTTATGGATGAAATTTAAAACTAAGGACTTGACCACTTGTGGTCACTGAAAATCACAGGGCATTTGTTGTAAGAGCAGGGTTCCAGCTCCGGCGTCACGGACACATTTCACTGGGAATAGCAGCATTTTGGGGATCGTGTGGGAGACCCCTTTAGTCAGGGCTCTCCAGGCTGCCTCTGCCCCATGCTACAGCCTTAGAGAGCCAGCACGGAGGGGAGGGAATCTGAGCCATGCACCCACCCACCTGGGGATGCTTCAGTGAGCATGGGCCACGTGAATTTGGCACAATTATTGACAAAAGGTTATCTCTGTGCAGGTGTACATAGCCACTAACATTTCCAGTTCTGCAGGAAGGAAAGGATGTCCCCTGCTTACAAGCTCCTTAAACTTTAATTTTAATTTCAGTAACATTGACCAGAGCCTGCATTCAACAAATGGCATGATATTTTGTGACTAGGTTACCAGCAAAATATTTTTTTCCAGTATTGACACTGCCTGAAAGCCTGCATATGTTTGAACATGGCAGTGTTTTTGAAAAGCGATTTTGTGATTGTTTTATTTTTTATTTTAAAAACGAGGTGTGACATTCTATTTTTTTTTTTTCTGCTTATTTTGCCTGCTCTTGCTTTACATATGAACAAAAAAATTTCCACTGTGGCCTCTCTGCATTGGTGAGCATCCGGAAAAATGGATTTTCTGACACAGAAGACTTTTGAAATTCCTAACTTTATGTGGCAATCACAACCATCCTTAGCTTTGAATATTTCTAACATATTATTCTGCTATACATAAAAAATCCATTTCCAAATCACTTATAAGGAGCTGATTTATTTGTCCATGAAAGTGTATGGGCATAGGAGAGAAATTTTATGTGAAAAAAGTACCTTGTTTTAGGTTGAGAATGAGAAAAAAAAAGAAAGAAAACCTTAAAGAAATGTATGTTTTGACAGACATCTACATACAGTTCAGATATACTTGACAGCATCTTGTTCAAATTTCCAGAAATGTCTCTGGGCTGGGACCAGATTTAAAGAATGTTTAGTCCCCAAAGTAAATTGTTTTTCCAGAATGTTATGAGTATGTGAAAAAAGGGATTATTATAACAGTCGCTGTCAATAAGAAAAAGCTAAAGTATATCGGTCCCTTAGGGGGAAAAAAGCCATATACTATATGATTTTGCTACTGCATTTAACAGGTGCAAGGAAGGCGTTGGAATTCTGTATAGTTCTTCCTTCCTGAGAGCTGCAAATATTTTTTCTTATTTTCTCTGCTTGTTTTTTTATTGCAAGATTGTATTTTCACTACTGGAATTTCCTGCTTATATGGTGACATGCAAGCCAGGATTTTCTTGGCTGTTACCAAACCTTTTGATTTCTTGTTGGAGAAGCACAGAACAAATAGCAGTGAGAGGCTGCTAATGGGCTGCTCAAACCTTTGCATTGCTTCCTTTGTGAATTTATGTCTCTTCAATACCATGATGTCTGAAGAATGTCAGAGTTTTCCTATTTTGAATTATATGATTTTCTTCTTGTGAGATATACAGTTTCTTGGTAAACTTAGCCATGTTGCTATGCATTTGAGTTTTCTTTTTTCCTTCTGGGTAAAAATTAGCTCCAGTGAGATCAAAGACAACTTCGGCAGCTCAGAGAAAAAGGTAGCGCTCCCTTTTTATTTTGTCCCATGTTTATTTTGCTGCCAGCTCTCTTTGAAAATGGCCCTTTTTGCCAAGGCTAGAATTTTGCTAAATAAATTAGTGTTAATACTGTATCTTGTTTATTTGCACAAGTGGAACATGAAAGATGGGAAATACTGAAGTGAAAAGACAACAAGAGATAAAAAGCAGAACACCATGAAGAAAAATGTGAAGAGTGGCTGAGGTATGTACCACACACGCTTCAGCCCTTCAGCGGCAGGTTGGCCCTCAAAAACCCTCCGATGGACCTGCTGAGGTGCTAGACCTCCAGGCTCTCCATGCAGCAATCCTTGCGGCCCTCCAGGCTCGACTCGGGGGAATTTGAGGAGTGAGTTTCACTGACTGCAGTGTCGCAAATGTGCTGGGTCAGGCTTGGAGAGGGGTGAATGAGGCCTCACAGATTACAGCCAGAGCTTTGTGAGAGCAGAACAGGGACCAAGCAGCACGTGTTTCTGTCTCGGTTCCTGAATGGGATGCTGAAGTAGCTGAATTTGCTTCTGAGGGGCTTGTCGCCAGCTCCCATTTCATGTCCTTCAGTCAGACTGTGAGAGCTACAAAAGCTTGGACCACTTCAGTCAGGGCCTCATCCTTCAGCCTGCTGCTAGCCAGAAAGTAATAAATTAGACATGGCTAAAGACAGGATTAGATGACAACTGAGGACAGGAATCCGTCAGGTTCCTTTGAAAGCTTAAAAATATGCTAGTCACTACTGAGGGCTGCAGAAAGAGCTCGTCACTTTTTCAATCCTGAAAACCTGCCTTTGACCAGCATAAACTACATGCTTCCTCTGTGTGGTAACTAGCTGAAAATCACGGGCTCCCACAAAAAATGCAAGGTGGGGTAGTCCAGCCTCCTGCTCAAGGCAGGAGATTGCTCAGGGCCATGCTGAGTCCAGTTTTGAAAACACTTGGGGATGGAGACTCCAGAGGCTCTCCGGGAAGCCTGCCACATTGCCTGACCACCCTCATGGCAAGGAACATGTTCAGTCAGGATTGTTTAATAACTGAAAAATGTATTTCTTGACTAAAGAAATTTTATGCAAAATGCCTTCTTTTGGGGTATGACATTTTCTCAGAAAATGACAGTCTCATAAAGCAAGTTTATTTAAAGAGTCAAAAATAACTATTTTTAATCCAGTGGGTATCTCCGGGGCATGAATGTTAAATGGCTTTACACTTCCATTTTCTTCTAGGCGTCAAGTTTTCTGGTCATGCTACATCACCTATGGTGTAATTCTTATTGTATATATATTCCCCTTATTTTAGGGGAAGAAAACTGTTTATGATGCCAGAGGAGTCATCCACAGTTGGACATGGGAATGTAAAACACTCTGTAACAAATCTCTTAAGAATTTCTGGCACCACTGTGAATTCGACTACTTTGGTTGTTGGCCTATGTGTGAATGCATGCATGTGTGTAAATCCACACATATATACATATATGGATGCACATCCACATATCCATAGATTCACATACACATATTCATATACATACATATATATAAACTCATATATATATATATGTGCATGTGTATGTGAAAACACACGGACGGATATAAAATGCTTCTTTTTGGAAAAAAACCCAACACAATTTGCAGCTGGCTGTGAGTAGAAACTCTGTTTTCTGACCCTTAGCACTATTTTCCCTACACTCCAGTCATCCGACTAGATGCAATGATACAGTCAATGATCTAACACCTGTAATGATATGTGTGCTGACAGACCTGTTGCAGCTTTGGTCTTAGCTATTCCAGGAGAGCTTATTCCGGGCAGTAAAGGCACCCTGGGCAGACCCTGAGGCTGCCAAGATCACGGCCAGTGTCACCTGCCTGCCACAAGACAGGGCAGGAGAGGCTGCCAGGCAGGTGATGAAGTGGTGCCTGGGCAGCACAGTGCTCCACAGAGCGGGGGAGGCTGTCTCTCTCTCACGTCGGCCTGAGGGCTGTGGGACATGCTTTTGGTATGAATCACCTTGGCAGGAAAATTGTCAGCCAAAGGGAATGTACTCACAGAAGAGCCACATAATAATTAGAGGTGTGAGTGTAATGACTTTGTGCAAATACATACAGAGAATAAAGACATCTTTGGTATCATGTCAAACTTGGAAGCACGCGGTGGCATGAGAGATTATAAATAGGAGCACTGGGATGAAAACAGAATGGCGCTGAGCTGAAAAGGCTCCTGATGCTGGGCATTGCCACCTAGGCAGCTCCCACCACCCTCTGCCACCGCTCCGCCTTCTCCCGTCTTCCCTCGGCTCGCAGTTGCAGCATCATGTTTTGGGACTTGACCACTGTGGGCTGAGGAACAGACTGGCCTAAGAAAAAAACATGCTTTTCTTTTTTTGGCTGTGTTTAACCTGATTGGTTTGCCCACCTGGCCCGTCTGGGCAACCGCACAAGCGGTTGCGCTGGCAGAGGTGGCAGAGAAACATGAAGTGGCGGGGACAAAGTCTGCATGGGCCAGTCCTGCAGCCACCCACATGCACACACATTTTGCTCTCCAGCTGGCTCCCGAGGAAGGTGGAAACCTGCCATGAGGAAAGGAGAAGAGTATCTTGCACAGTGCTCTGCAGAGAGCAGTTCTGTGCTGGAAGGATGGAGATGAGCATGCAGATGCTGCTTCTATACTTTCCTCTCTTTGTTGTGCATGAGCTACTTTGAGCTCCCTGACCACCACCCTGAAACCACAATTCTTGACTGAAGAACAATGAAAACAGCATCACCATTTCCCAAGAAGATTCATGGCAATTGTATTAGTTCCATCTGATAAACAAATGAGTATACATAATTTCTCTCCATGTCTTTCCATTGTTTCAGCCTGAAAGCATGTGTCAGAAGTGGATGCTAGATTTAAAGCACTGCCTACCTATAACTTGATCTCAAATGCTGTCTTCCTCTTTGCTTTGCAAAATGGAAACAAGTTCTGATTTATCATCAGTTGATAGCTCAGTTGGAAGTGGAACAAATTAAATTGAGTAAGGACTGCTTTAATTCTGAATAACACTGTCTACTCACTGTTTTAAAAAAAGTTTTGCTAGTCCACTTAAAATGCTTAGATTAACTGTCTTTATTCTCTCCACCCAGGCAAATCCTTTTATAAGGCTAGTGAAACCTCATCCGTTGGTCTGAATACAGTTGTGACTTTATTGCATATGACCTGCAGCCCTACAATATCATAATAGTCCAGGGAAGGTAAGTTGATATCAATTTATTTTTGTGGTGTTATTGGATAATTCTGATATACTAAAAAAAGTTCCTCACCTCTACCTAAAAGGATAGACAGTAGCTTTCTATAAAACTTGTCATTGATGATATGAGATAGCATTGCTGCTTGTCAGGAAAGCTAGTTTAATTTCTGTGGTTGAATGTTACAATCCAAGGGCAAAATTCTATGTTTCTGATGGAAATTAAAGCTGTATAACTAAGAGCACCAGGTGGTCCCTAACAGCAGAATCTGGACTATTGGTTTTTAGATTTATGTAGTGTTTTATGCCTATCCCAAATGCTGGCTGCTGGTAATTTCTGCTGCTATTGTTGCTTAAGGTCATCTATAAATGCAAAGTGTTTCTCAGTGCGTACTTGACAGCAGTAACCTAGATAAATATTTTCATTTACATAAACGTTGTCTTAACAATTCAGAAACTGTAGTAAATAGTCTCAAATCCCAGAAGCCATCTAGACAGTGCAAGAATTACATTGTTTGAAAAAGATTGATGTACTGTATTATTTCATTGGTCACAGTCCAACACAAGAGGGTGGACTGATGAAAGAGATGCTTAACACATCCAGGGTTTGTGTTGCTTTCTTTTTCTAACTGTGCTAATAGATGAATTTCCATTTGTTTTTCAAATTTTTATGTGCCCTTACGCAAGAAAAGATAATCTAACTGGACAGGCGCAAACAGTGGAGACCAACTGGCTTTTAAAAGCAAATCGAAAGCCAAGAAACCTCTCTGTAATTGCCACGAAGTACTAAAAAGAAATTAAATTACTTTCTGCCTACTTGAGAGCACAGACATTGGTGTTTTGTTAAAAATAAATGCCACTCAGAGCTCAATAAGTTCACGTGTGAGTAGCCGCAATCCTCTGTACTTTGTTGTATGTGCTTTTCATGGAGGAAACATACTCCTGCAAGACCTCTTGGACTCGGTCAGGTTCTTCACCCATGCAATACTGCACCACAGGCCTGTGCCAAAACCAGCCAGGCTCCAGACATTTCAGAGAGGCTAAAGCTAACAAAAAAATACGCTAAATATGGTGTGGGTTGTTTGCATTTGTTCTCTGTAACTAATATCTTGTAAGATCAAACAAGAAAGAGACCCTTTCAGTACACAGGCACTTTGACTCCAAGGGTTTAGCTTTGTTTCAAAAAAAGCGCGTGTATGTGAACGGTTCCAGAGAGGTCTTGGGCCACCTCCAAGGCAATTCCTGCTTGTTGCTTACGCAGCATGAGCCGAGCCACTGCTCTTTGCAGCTGGACAGGGCTGCCTTCTGCTCACTGTCCAGCCTGAAGCCTTGTAGATAATGACATTTAGGTGGAGTAGACATGGCTGAATATATATATCTAGCACAGGTTCACTGACATGCAGTCTTCCAGTGTTGCCATACCAGCCTAAGAAAAAATGAAATAAATATAAGGAGGTGAATATGCCCTACTTTGGATACTGGTGTCCTGTTAGAAGAGAAATCCAGCATCCAGCCATCGACTGCTATTGCCTCTGCATGTATTATCCAGACCTTGTGCTCTGTGCACGTTTTGCAGCCACAGCATGAGTGTGTGTTGGAGCAAAGCTCTCTGAGCAATTGCATTGTTGCTGTGATCTGTTGATACTGAATTTCAACAGCTAATCCTTCTAATCCTCAAACAATTATTTTAGCCAATACTATAGCTGTTCAGAATTAGCTGACAGCATTTGTGTAGTTCACACTTAATTTAAATAATCATTGTCTTATTATGAGTCTCCCATATGACCAAATTACTTGACTCCATATGAACACATTACAACTTCACCCTAAGTATGGGTCTGCAAGCACATGCACACATATATGTAGCCGTCTGTGCATGCATCTGTTTTACATGTTTGCATTATAATTTAGGGTGTTTGCTGTTCAGCTTGGGGCACTTGAAAGATAGTTTCTTTTCTGGAAGGACTGATCACCCTACAAAAAACAAGCCCCCTGATAAGTAGCTCAGATTTTGCATCTGGAACCATTAGTAATTTCTAAAAATCTATGGCAGATTTCCTTACAGTTGGGGGTTCTTCTGTGCTCTGTCACGGCCCACAAACTGGGATTAAGCAGGGGCCTTCAGGAGTTGGAGGTGCCTTGTCTCTTTTCTTCCTACTGGGCAGATGTTCTTTAGCCAGTGTTTATCAGTTGTGATGTGATTACAGGTCTCAGGAGCCCAGACAACCATTTTATAGGTCCATATTTTGCCAGCAGAAAGAAGAAACACACATTTCTTTTTGCTTTCTTAATCTATAATTTAAGTGGATGACTACTGACCTAAATATCCTACAGTCCCTTTTGGAGGAGGTGCTTCTCTGTGCTTCATTTCCTCTCTCTGTGTGGGAGTGTGGCAATTCCTGCCATTGACTGCAGAAACTCCTGCCTCCCAATTATGATTTCACTGCTGTGAAACTGCAGCTTGTGAGTTAGCTCACAAACTTGCACCCAGCCATAAGTATGTAGCTTCCCCCAGAGACGCCAAACTTTCAGGTTCCTGAGTTTTAACTGGGCTTTGCCCACTGACTGAGATGTTCAGACAACATAATTGTGAATTTTCTGAGTATTCTGTGATTACCACAGGATTTTGAAGGGATTGACTGTCCAGGTACTCTAAGCTTATATCTGTATTAAAATGCTAAGAAATGGATTAAATGCCCTGATGCTCTTTAACCCTGTTTTTTTCACTGTCTCCAGCTAGTAGTGGAGCTCAGGCCCAATTGCAAAGTTATGCTACTACAACTTGGTGATGACAACACTGCCAAGTAAACTTCATGGGGTATAATCTGTCTTTCACAGAGTAATTTCCATTAAATTCAATTTCCTGCGTCATTATATTGTAAAGACAGAGGAATCTACTTATTCACAAATTGCTTTGAAGACTCTAAGCGCAGAGGCAGAGAATTACACTCATTTGATTGCTAAAGCTCAGCAGATAGAGAAGGCTGTTAATCATCCTTAAAAAATATTTTACTGGATTTTATTTTATATAGTACTCCTTCCAGGTATCTGACATATTGTACAATGTAAACCAATAAAATAAATACTTAATAAAATAAATATTTAAGCAGAATTTGCCTAGGTGAGTCAAGAAAAAACTATAATTAAGTACAGAAAAGGAACGAAGAAGGGATGATTTGTTTGAAAAACAGGGGCAGGGATTGAGACCTAGGAAGGTCCTGCACTGAGATTTTACCATTTAAATATTATTCTGCTTCTGTGTCTAGATCTAAGTGTCCATGCTTAGTGAGCAGCCAGGGCAACAAGATCAATTCTCTGTGGCTCTGAAAGGGAGCCTAAGCAAAGAACAGCATTTTCTTCCCCGTCGTCTATTTGCACATGTCGGCAGCCGTACTGAAAGCATCCTCTGTCCGTGTCTCTGTGCGGGGTGAGACACCGATCACCAGTCCTTCTGGCTTCTCCACAAGCAAACTGGGGAGTGGAAAGCGAAACTGCCCAGGGCTGCCCCACGCCAAAGAGGAGGAGGCTGCTGCTCTGCACTTTCATTTCCAGAGGCTCTCCCTGCGTGCCGCTGGACATGTGCACAAGAAAAGGCAGCTGGTTATTTTTAGATAGCAGTTGTATTTTCTCCAGCATGTTTCTGTGGCACACTTTATATCGCTGCCTAATCTGACAAAGGGCGACAAAGCACGTTTAGGGGACAGCATGCTGAACTGTAGAAATTCATCTGGGAACGGTAAACCACTTTTCAGCTTGAGGCTGTTGTGTTATTTCAGAGATGAGCTGGTGCCTTATATTCCCACCATTTGTTATCTATCAGTGTCAAACAAATATTCAGAAAGAACTCTTGGGTCTGCTGTCTCGCTAATACACCACACACAATCTGTAGCTTGTGAAACCACTTCTGCTTGACCATCTATTGCACTGTTCGTGACCAAAATACTTAAATACTGAATCAGAAATGTCACAGCTAAACTGCCATGTCACTCAATGAGGCTACATTACCAGAGTTTTTTAAGGCTTTCTTAGAGTTACTTGTCAAGCAGGATTATCTGTTGGGCTTTTTAGAATCACCCAGATTAATATTTGTAATGGAGAGAGAAAAAAGGGAGTTAATTTATGGCAGCAAAGAATCACTTGTGAAGGGGCACTGCTGGTCTGCATACTGACATTGCTTATCTGTTCCAAAAGAAATGTTGCCAGCTACAGTCAAAATGTTTGTACACTTACTGAAATGTGTGGATTTTTATTAAGACTGAATTATCTCACAGTTCTCAGTTCTGCAGTGTCAGTGTATTCCTGCAATGAAAACAATTTCAGATACCCCAGCCTCTGACTCCTACTGCAAATTCCACTGTTGTGCCAAGGGGAAAATGCTGGAGAGTTGCTGCCTTGAGGCACCACAAAGGCCATAGCAAGAGGAAGTCCCTGATACACCTCAAAATTTTCTTTGCTGCTTTACTTATACAAGGGGCACCTAAACCGTGGACTGAAGGCATGCTGCCTCCAGTGCATGCTAACACCACAGGCCCTTTCTGCATTAGGATGAAAGAAGTTTAAGTAATTTGTTAAGAGACCAAACTCACCAATAGCCAGAGTTTTGGGCTTGCATAGGATGTGTGAAGTCACAGCAAAGCCTCTTCTCTGCCTGGTAAGGAGCAGGAGCCTATGGTCTCCAGCACTGAAGTTCAGGACTCCTGCTGCCAGTCTATTACCATGGTCCAGGTGGTTTGTCCTCTGTTTTCTGACCATAAGTGCTGCCCTGGAGCTTCCTTTCCTTTTGAAACTGAGGCAAGCAGCTTCTGACGAGATGCCACTTAGTGAGCTCGTTCTCAGCCAGCTCTGCTGGTGACCACCACTTACCCTACGAAGACTGCTCAGCCCTGTGCCTTGAGAAGATCCTCACACTGTCCTGAATCCTTGCTTGGCAAAGTCTCCCAGGAAACAGTAGGAGTTTTTGGGTTCTAGGATCAAGCCACAGATAAATTATGTTTGTTGCCTTGCAGTCATATGGAACTTGTCTGTTCATTGTAAAAATAAGAGTTAAGACTGAAGCTGAGAAAGAACAGGACACTAAATTATCATTGTAGTATTCAAAAACCCCACCAAGTGTTCAGATTTCCATTGCAAAACTGCTCTTTTTATGCTAGTGTTTTCACAATGGATCAGCCTGAAACTTGGCTCTGGGAATACGTGTCCCTTTGAGCAAATGAGCTTCTAGTGTGTATTCTTGTTTGTTAAACTTGGCGAGCAAGGGAGCCTAAGCATTAATTAATGTTACTTGTGATATTAAGAGGCAAATAATAGAGCAGCAAGTCAATTTGCAAAAGTGAAGACAAAAAGGCAATGGGGAGCATTAAAACAGTTGTGCCAGTTCCTATGGATTTCTGTAAGACCCATAAGCAATGCTTTGAAAAAGCAGGGAAAGGAGAAAGCAATTTTGCCCTCTTTTATTGTTTTGTTTGCAGAGTCTCGGGCTAATTGTCCCATGTAAACAGTTCATTTGATAGAGGAGGAAGTTAGGTCTATTAAGTTGCTCAACAGCTTCAGTGTTGAATTTATTGCAATGTTTGTTTTAAAACAGATCTGCATGTTTCATATAAAACACTTTCAAATTGGAGATTGTTACTTTCCAAACCATCCAAGACTCAGCTGGTTTGTTACACATTTCAAATTCAGCTGAGTTTTGTTGAAAAGTTTATGAGTTCTTCTTCTGTTCTCTAAATAAAGCTCAGCATCCGAGTGAGAACTGGGGTTTCTGACTTGGCCTGAGTCCATATCCAAAAGCCTCATCTATATCTCCGACAACAGATAACTGCGAACCCTGGAATACAAAACTGATGAGACTCTCACAGCACAAGCTGCTTCCTCATTTCTGACCTTTCTCTCACTGAGTCAGACACAGTATTTGTCAAGCAGGGCTTAGTTCCGGTCAAACACAGCCACCATTAGCTTTGAGAGAAGTGGCAAAGTCCAAATTTCCAATACAGAGGCTGCTGTCTACCTGATGACTTGTATTCCCTAAAAACCAATATAATCTTTCTCCATTTCCCAACTTGATAAATGACCATCGTTACAAACACTCCGGGCTCTTTGACTGCCTGGGAATTTGGATCTTTGAGGACACTAACGGGATTACCCAAGTGACAAGGGACTTACCCATGTGAGGTTTAGGAGGGCTATCCCTTAACTCAGCAATGACGTCCTGCATGTGCGTCGGGAAAGATACGGTTTGCATTTCTCCTCCTCAGCTGCTCTACACCGTTAGACTTAAACAGGCTATTCTCAGAGAAAAGGATTGCCTAAAACAGCAGTGTTTTTTACTCTGGTCATATATTGCTTGGCTTTGTTGGAGCGCTGGTGTAGTGTTAGTCCTGGAATCCCGCTAAGCAGAAGGAGTTGTCTGCTTTTTTGCTCCCGGACATCTGGTCACACTGTGGCTACAGCTGTAGATCTGATGCCCACAGCAACTTCTCAGGCTGAAATTTGTAGTGGTTATTTTAGTATTTTAAAAAGTAAACTTTCTCTCTGAAAGACTAAAAATTAAGAGAAAAGTGTGGATTTTTCCTCAAGAGTCAGCATGAAATGTCTTAGAAAAGAAAGGCAGAAAAATTCTGTCTGACAGATAATTATGTTTTGTAAAAGCAAAGCAAGAATGAATCAGAAATTTAGCCAGGTATAAGTATTACCATATCAAGTGACCCACTTATGCACTGAGTTTAAAAAGCAACAGAAGAGTGTCTCTGATTTGGTGTCTGAAAACAGAGTCATTATTCTCTGTAGTACAAGCATGGCCATGTATTTTGCTGCCAACATGTGTTTTTCAAATCTCTGAAGTGCTAGAGTACTACTATGTAAAAGCAAATATTACTGTTTTAGATAGATGGATCTATCTATTTTATAAGTTTCTGCTGTGCAAATATTTGTGTTACAGGGGATTTTAAGTATTTTAATTTTGGGGGGAAGTTTTATTTTCTTTTTAATGTAGCAGGAACCGACTGTTCTGGTAGTATTACATGAAGATAAACTAGTATAAAGCCCATGTCACAAGCTAAAACTGCCAGACACCTGGGTTTGGTCTGGACAGTCCATGTTTCTATGCATCTCAGGGTGATGGTCAGATGTCAAAGGCGGAGTGCAACCCAGCCCACTAACAAGGTGGCTGTACCTCGAGCATAGCTCAGAAGCAAGCTGGAAACTTCACTCTGCTCTGAATGTCACTCCAGCCCATCTTCCCAGATGCAGAGGGGACAAATCACTGCTTGAGGCTTAGCTGAAGCCAGGCTCCTCACAGGGAGGCTGGGACTGTGGTTACATTCCCTGAGAGTTTACTTAAATTACTAGTGGTTACCCATTGTCTCACAGAACTGGTTGACATTATTAATGCTGAAGTCTATGGGGATGCAAACAGGTATTTGACTGAACTGGGGCGGCAGAGGAGATTAAACTACCAACATCCTCCAAATTTGTGTCTTGGTTACGGTTCAGCCTCCGAGTAGACAGAGATGAATAACCTAAGTGCTAGTCCTGTCCCCCTTTTCTTATACCATTAGATACCGCTGTTGTCAGCTGTGCAGGCAGCCTGGGCACAGACACTGAGACAGTAAACAAGGGAAAAAAGCATAGAGAATGACTAAAATCCAACAGTTGTTGTACCGAATGATCTGATCGCCATGGTTTCCCAAGTAGGATGAGGCTGCATCATACCAGGAGGAGGCAAGGGAAAAGAAGTAGGGGAGGCTTGGCAAAAATCTCCTCTAAAAGCAGTGCTTTGTGTAGATTTGTAGTGCAATTAATTTATTTAAAGAGCCATGTCCCTTTGATAAGCTGCCCGGGAGAGCAGGAGGGTACTGAGATAGGGCTACCTGGGCTGTGAGCAAAGCCCTGCAGCTGGCCACCCATCTTGAACCGGGGGCTATCATCGCTGCTACATCAGCACCTGCAGGCAGGTCCCAGTTGGGCATCTGGTGCCAGCACCACACGGTGTGATCCTCGCTTGGTCTGAAGCCATTTCTGTAATAATTTGCTCAGTCGTCTTCAAGCAGCTGCTTTAAAACTGTTTCAGAAAACCAAAGGAAACACCCCTCTGGAGTGAGTGGTTTTGTTCTCCTGGATCCCGGGGAACTCAGGGAGAAAGCGAAGGAGTTGGCTGCAGCTCAGGGGCTGCAGTGCCGCTGGCCAAGCGCTGGCCTCACGTCGGCCCCCAGCCCTGCTGTGCAGCCCTTCTGCATTGCTTTGCAACTGAGAAGCCTGAAAAAATCCTCAGCCAGACTCCACAGTCGTGGGATGGATGAAGAATTTGTCTGCCTAAGATCTGACAGAGTTACAAACCCTAGGGTACATCTCTTTCCAAGCTGATAAGGCCACTGTTTGATTATTTTTTTTTTAAGGGATTTTCCATACCATTGAGCAAAATACACAAGTCAACCTATTTATGTCTGATTATAGCTGTGCTTAGACCACCTGAAGCATGTAATAATTGCTCTGAAGTGCATTTCCTGATGAGCCATTTACTGCGTTTCTAAAATATAAAATACCTATGAGGGAAAACCAACAACAAAATCCAAGAAAAAATGGACATTAGGGTTCATCTTTTGTGCTGGCTCTCTTTAATGTACAGAGGTTGCCATTCTAACAGCCAGTCAAAAAGCTCCAGTTCCACTGAAAAGCTTTTAAGGCATTTTAGGTTTTTTGGTTAAAGACCGAGCACATTGATTTCTACTTTACAGTTCCTTTTTTTTTTTTAAAAAAAAAAAAAAGAAGATATAATACAGACACGTGTTTCTACAACCTTCATTATGACTGTCTCTGTTTTGGCATACAGTTTGATTTATGTGTTATCTTTTCCCATCTGTAAAGTATGTTGTTTCCCTTACACACACATTCATATTAGAGAAAACAGAAGGATGAAGTATGGTTTAGTGAGGCAGGATGTCAAGAGACAGTAAACATTAAAGAAACAAAAAAAAAAGGAAAGGAAAGGAAAGGACTTAGCAGAATAAAAGCAAGAGGGTTTTTTTTTTCTTTGGTGACAATAAAGGGTTTTGACATATGGCCTCTAACCATGGGAACAAAAATACTTAGCTTTAAAAATCCCATAGCGGTCTGTGTGACCAATTTCAAGGCAGATGAATAAGCAAATGAGCTGTTTGCAGTGCAACAAATGCCTACAGTACTAACATGAATTGTGAAATCACTGGCTGTGACTGATCAGAGTTCATTAAAAATAAATCTTGGCCCAGCAGTTTTAATAAATGGAATGAGCAATAAAGGCAGCAATGATTTACTTTTTCTCATGCAGAAAACTGATTTTGTATTTTTCACTCAGCCAAAGGATTTCTGCTGAACAAAACCGGTTCTGGCATCTGATGTAAAAACTCAGGTCTCGCCTTTTGGTGGGTGAGGAGAAGATGGGAGACAGCAGCTTTGTCAAGTCTTCAGAGCCTTTCAAATCTAACTTTTTCTAGAATTTATTTTGGCATTTAAGTCTTTGCGGAAAAAAAAATTCAAAGGCACATTTTCTGTTCTGCCTGCTGAGGAAAGGTTGAGAACACAGGCATAAAAGAGGGCTCTGCTCACTCCCATTGAGGACAGCTCTACCTGATGGCTGAAGGACCGCACACAGGGAACCAAGTGTTACCTTGTCTGGAAAACTCACCACAGAGACCAAAGGCAAAGCAGTTTTGGAAACATAGATACTGTAATGGCATTATATATGCTCCTCACTGGACCAAGGAAGGAATGGATTAATGACCTGGCCTGGAAATACGGTCTGCATTTGACTCTGCTCCATCACATGTGGAGGCTAAGAAAATTTGATGGAAAAGGCATAAGAGTTACCAGCACTGTGCTGCTCAGAGGCGCGGGCACCAAGGTTCCAATGCCGCCTCAGAATTCAGCTGCTAAAGTGCTCAAACCTCCGCCTGGGTTGGAGCAGCACGTACCAACACTGGGCACAGCCTGAATGCCTACAGGAGTGCTACAGGTCTCACCTGGCACCTAAACCAGAAATCCAGTTGAAGCTTGCTACTTTCTGGTTCAGGAAAAAGGGAGCAAGTGGCACATAGGCCCAGCGCACGGGTGAAATGGTCGCATGCTTCCTCTGCATTTTTGCTGTTATTTTAATTTTCTTCCTCATACAACAGCTGCAGCAAACGGACAGGCTCAGTCCCAGAACACGGTAACATGTCTTCATATTATTTATGGCACACACAATGCAAAACAAATACGTCATCTATTAACGCTAGCACTTCTCTGGCACTGGGACACAGAGAGCACTGAGAGTGGGTGGACCTTGCCGGTACAAGAGAACTCCAGTTACTGAAAAGCTGTCCAGAAAGCAATAAGCGAGAAGGGGAGTGAACGTGACTGGGATTATTCTTTCCTTCCCGCCATCCCTCCTTCCTTCCCTGCCACCTTCCCTCCCTATGGCCAACTCCACATAGTCCCAAGTCTGGTTGCACCCCTGAGGAGCAACAATCCCTATTAGAGCTCCTCTGACCCCGCAGAGGTTTTGTAGCAGAGGAAGCCAGCTCCTGAGAATTACGCTGTTCATGACAGCAAACATATATCAGTAAGAACGCCACCAGCAGCAAGCTCCCCCATTAAACTATGCATACAGAGTAAGGTGAATATTGGCATGACAAAGATGACTGGTCTAAGCCAAGATCACACAAGCTCCAGTCAGCCTGTATCAGGCAATTTCCACTTTTGGGTAGGACTAGTGCTGAATTCTCTGGGAGTCAAAGAGGCAAAGGTGTAGTTATCCTGGTCTAAAGCCCAGTGGAGTGGGTGGAAAGTCACACACTGGTTTCAGTGTGCTTTGGGTCATATCTGTAAGTGGGGAGGAGCAGGCACAGAGTACTCTGTGGACCTTACATAGGAGCCCTGGATTTGGGGGGAATCTCTCTTTTAAACCAAAATGCTTGCTGTGCAAGTGCAAACTCAGCATGCGTGTGCAAGAAGAAGTGATGCCTGGAGGGTATGGGGTCATTTATACCCTAAGGAAAGACACTCCCTAGAATAAATGGTTTTAATAAAGTAACAATGTTTACTTGTCCTTTGCTGCAGCAGAACACAGAGCACCTTCATGAAAGGTCCTCGAGGTTAAATAAACTATACTTGGTCAAATACCTTACAGTTAAAACCCAGGGTTGCTCCTGCACATGAGATCGGGTCTTTGTTATTCTCCTGGGTATAATAACTTGTGCAGCTTATTTCTTTGCAACTTTTATCTCTAATTAAAAAAGGCAAGTAAACAAAAGGCTAAAGTAAGACTGACACATGTCAGCAGTTATGTTAAGGGTTTGTATGTTCTGATGATCTTTCATCACTGGGGTTTCTCACGTACAAGGTGTTGGGCAAGAACTGATTCTACAAGCCGCCAGCACATGCCCAGAGGGGTACATCACACACCTATTTTCAGGACTTCTCTCTTGAAATTTGATTTTGTTTACTATTTTCATTCATTTTCTCATAAGTGGCAACATGGTGACTAATAAATGAGGTTATGTCTTGTAGATTTGATAGTACCAGCCTGCTGCAATAATTTCTGTCCTTTAAGCTAGCTAGAGCAGTTGGGTTTTTTTCCTGCAATCACTTTAGCTGTATGGCCTACTCCCTAAAATGTTCCCCCTCATTTTGATTTGATAAAGTCCCTGTTTACCCATTTTATAGGCCTTAGATGAAGGACAGTCTCGATCTATCAAGTCCGAGGAAGACTGTGGGGAGGGGAGTGCAGCACCGCTGTGTTTTTCCACACAACCTGTTACGGTAACAAGCACTCCCCCGCAATGTTTGCTGACAGATGTTCAAGGCTTGGAAAAAAAAAATTTGCTTTCAGCTGATGGCTGTACCACCACTTTTGAAATAAGTGTTAGTTCCAGGCTCCTGAGTTCATGAGGGCAAAGCAACAGCAGGAGGAAAACAGATGAACTGGGTAACGAGGGGGAAGAACAGAACGGCAAAATAAAACCTTGGTGCTGACAGAGCTGACAAATGTAGTGTCTCCTGGGCAGCAGGGAAGTAAAAAAAAAAAAATAGAACTGAATGTGAAAGAGCTGGAGCAGTGACCTTCAAATGGCTGTGTGTGTCTCTGAAGTTGAACCACCAAGGACGTCCAAACTTCCCACCGGGTCTTCTTGGACACGAATATTTAGTTAGCACATACGTGCCCTGACAGTGCCTGGGAGGAGCTGGGGATGGAAACCCCTTCTCAGGGCACTGAGAGGGCATCTGTGAGGCATGGGCTGTAGTGGGGGAGGACAGGGACCTGTGCTTTTGTGGAGCCTGTATAGCTGTTTGAGCACAAAAACAAGTGTCCAAGGAGTCTGGGTGACACCAGCTGGAGGTCTCCCATGAGGTCATACAGTTTACCAGTCCTGGATGTGGCTTGGAGCATAATCCTGCCTTGGACAACAGAAATTCAGTGTGCGAGGCCCAGATTGTCATGGATGAACTTGCTGGGAAGGACAAAACCACCAAGCTGTTTGAGTCTTGCTGGTGAATTAGTGGGAATTAGGCAAGCAATCCATTTGAACATCAGGCGCTGCATGAGCTAGGCACGTCAGCAGTCTTCAGTTGCTTCTGAATTCCTGGTCCTCAGCTAGGATTGGTTTCAGATCTGGCATAGCCTGGATTTTCTCTGAGGCTACTAAAGCTTATCCAGCTATAGCCCGAGCAACTGGAGCATGCTGAGGAGGATTAATCTAGAGCAGTGAGACTTCTTGTTGTTGCCAGTTTGTTTGGGTTTGGTTTTTTATTAGGATGACAGAGGTATGTGGGTAGGAACTGGAAATCCTAGTAGTGTATCCATTTCAACACACTGTTTCTTGGAAGGGGTTTCTATGCTCGTGGGCAGACTGTAACAACATGAGGATAATCCCTTTCTGTCTTTGCGTCCTTCTTCCCCTGTCCCAAGCAGGCAGGAGTGACTGGAAAGACTATTCACAGTTTTTCTCAAAATTTCCCTTGCCTTGCCTTCCCTTCCCTTCCCTTCTTTCCCCTCATTTTGCCAGCTCAGTTATTCTATTAAACAGTAAAAACATTTATTTAATCTGAGGTTCAAAGTAAACCAGCTGTGGTATCACCTTGTACATATCCCTATCTTCTCTCACGGCATGGGAGTACTTGTTTACTCACTGCCAATGTTGCAGTGATTTACATGTCTACTTTAAAAAAAAATTGAATCAAAGCTTTAATAATTTACCAAGTAGCATTCATTTTTGTAAAGTTGCATCCATACCCCAAAATGTTGTATAAGCAGCAGATTGCTGAAGATATGAACTTCAATATAAGACTAACAAGCAAGGTTAATTTTCAGCTCTAATAACCGTTGACATTACATGTTTAAAGGTGCAGATATGTAGTTTCTACACTGTTATTCTGGAAGATGGATTAATTCAATAAAAGGTGGCAACATGTGGGGTTTTCTTCTATGTGCAACACTTTTTACAAATAATGTTCCCTAAAAGACAGGCAAAGTTTAGATGTTTTCCTTTTCTACTGATGAATCATCTAGCCATTTGGATAGACTGAACTAGTGGGAATTCCAGTAGCCTGAGCGCTGTATACCAGAGAGAAAGAGAGAGGTGTGTAACGTGAGGGAGAGTGTATCGTGTGTGGAGGTGTGTGTGCACGCATCCCTCCCTCCACACATACATCCAGTTTTGACAAATTAAAGTAATACTCGACAGGAGAGGAAAACTCTAGATGATGAACTATTCATCCCATGTGTCTGTGGCTGTGGAAGTAATTGTGATGAATGGTGCTAGAAAAGTTTTTGAGTTTTATGGAAGCACTTTGGCCCTACTTTTTTTTTAATTGAATCCTTAGCACTTTAGTTAAGGCAACAATGTTTTCCCAGGGTGTACGGGAGGAAGAATGCCTCAAAATGGAAAAAATAAGTACAGTTTCCATGATTTATGCCATTTACTCTGCAAACATAATATGTAGAGCAGAACATTGGCAGGTGTTAATCAGTATATTTTTCTTCGCACCAGTAGAGCTGCTTCAGCTTATACCAGCTGAGAATCTGGCTCTGTGTATTAAATAAAAAAGTGGGTCTGGCTTCCTGATCTTTTGTAGTAGACACACAAAACTGTTCGTTATTGAGCTGTGGGCTTGAAAAGCAATCTCACTTCTCAGTATTGGCAGCAGGCTGGAGAATTGGGGACATGGTGTGCTGAGCTCCTGGGTAGAAGAAATGTTTTCTTTCAAACCATAACGACCTTTTTGGCCATGTGAAGGAATATGTTCAAGCTTCCTTGGCAAGCAAAAGTGGGACACTAGCCAGTTACTACATGAAGGCTTTGAAGATGGAGGGAGTAATAAAAGGGGGGGAAAAAAATTAAAGAGGAATATTGTTTTGTTCCAAGATGGGTAGCTAAGGGGTAGCCATTCATCCCTCTGCTTTGGAAGCAGAAACACAAATTGATCTGATACATCAAAATCAATACATTTTTTTGACTGTTCCATACCTCAGATGTTGTGTCTGGTTTTTACATGACCACAAAGTTTTAAAATAGGTCCATTTAGCTCCTGAGAGTGGCTTCAGGTGGTATTTCTGATCTGCAAATAGTTCTGGACCAAGCTCTTTGGAAGATGGTGTACAATGTAATAGGTAAACCAATTGAAACCATGCCCGGTATTCCTGACTTAATGTAGGGAAGAGACAGGACATAATTTTGGGGAAGAAATCAAGGATTCCTGGGGGAAAACAGGAACATTGTTTTGGCAGAAATGCTACAGATGCACATGTGTATTAGTAATAGAAAATGTCATTTGCAAACAGCTGCTGTCAGAAAAAAACAAGTGAAAAAGTAGGTAGAAGCTGGAGGGAAATTGGGGAGCTATAGAAATATATAAGCACTATTTAATTTTTCTGATTCTTAAGCTTCATTTAATCAAGGCAATTACTCAGGGTATACACAGAGAAGTGCTGGTTCTTACGCAATGAAACATGAAATGAGATCCTCATAATGCGAAGCTCCTGGGAGATCTTAAGGTCACAAAAAAGTGAGCTTTATATAACAAATTTTGGGGGAAAGGATATGAAAGCTTGATGGGTTTGAATGTCAAAGTCTGGTGTCCACTGACTGAATGCTTAGATGTTGCAATTGTTTGTTTTGGAAAGAATACACTTTTGAGTATACAGAGCACACTATTTTAAAGATTAGATCTCTCCTTAATAAGCACTATTTTCTTACCCCAGAATTTTATTCTGTCAGAGTGATCTTTAAATGATGGTTTCTGTTATTAGAGTTTGACCTAAACTCCTAAATAGCTCTATTATGTCCAGCGACCTCTTTCTTACCAAGTTTTACAGGTCAGTGGTGTATTAAGCAGCCAGCTTCCTGCTAATTAATCCTATTTAGTTAAAGAACTGTTAGACTGCATTATCTTATCTCTGTTAAAAGGAAGTTTTTACAGGATTGGCACCACATTACTGTTATGAATGACAACCCTCCATCCAACTTTGACATACAGTACATGAGCAGAAAGGTAGAAGAGCAGAAAAAGAGGTTGGCACACAAAGGCCATCTTGTTCTTCAGTGTTTCCCCATGACATGAATGATTAGAGTATTCCAGCACCCAGATGGCTTTGAAATTACACAGCCCCCAAATCTTCCTGCCCAGAAAGGCACTGCGTTTTGGTATGCCAGGGTCCAGGTGTCTTGTCAGAAACCCAAGCCCCCAGCCAGTGTGACTGCAGATGGGAGAGACAGACAAAGCCAACGGTGCATTTGTGTACACGGTCCTTGTTTTACTCCAGAATAGCAGCGGTCCAACAAAACTGAAACCCACTGTGTGGCAGGAAGCCTCTATCAAAATAGCTGATACTGAGATTGCACCACTTGCTATAATTGCGAGGCCCCAGAGGAGCCTTTTCTATGTCAAGTTTTGAAATCAATGGGTTATGTTAAATATAACGGAAGGTGAGCCCTTGTGGAAAATACCTGCGAGTACATGAAGGGTAGGGCACTCAATAACTGTAAAACAGATAGCAGAAATGTGTTTGGTGGTTCTAGACCATGTTGGGTGAGCTATACATGCACCAACAGGTTTATAGCTGCTTTTCTTTTCTTTTTCTTTTTTGCCTTTAACTGCTCACCACCATTATGCCTTTCACTGCTCTATTGTTTGGTCTGGAGTGAAGTGGACAAAGTCTACGACAAGCAGGGTTCACCCTGCCAACTGGCATCTCTTGGGAGCAGGGCAGGGAGAGAGGAGGAAGGAGAAGGAGCTGTTTATAAATGGCCTTATTTTTACTGCTATTTACGTATTACATGAAATTTGCACAGCTACATCTATGAAAAGTACACATTTAATTGGACAGCTGTTGGCATGTGGAAACAAGATTAGCCATTCTGGGGACTGTTGAACAATGGATGTATTTTCACCTGACCTGCTTAAAATAACCCACCTGCATGGTTCCTATGTCATCCCATCCAGCATGCTTTTCTGCTGGGAGCCACTAGAGCCTCAGCACCGGCAGTGCCTGGCCACCCCAGCTGCGGTACCTGGCTTCGAACAATGGTTGGGCAAATGCTGCTTCCAGGATGCTGTCAGGAACAGGCAGGGGCTGTAAAGATGGGTGTTCGCTCTGCTCAGGGTGGGAGGACCAGGGTTGGGGGAAGCCCTTAAAAACTAAAGAATTAGAAGTGAAATCATCTATGCAGAAAGTTTATGAAATCCTGGGTCCCCTCCTAGGGGCACTAAGACATTTTTGCCTGTTGGATACCATCAACGAACCCAAACCCTTGCAGTTTGTGCCTCTCCTTAGTATCAGAATAGCAAATCCTTGGTGGATATTTCACATGTAGCTGGGTAAAAACTGCCAGATATTTAATGGTAACTGCTACATTTGTACTATTCAGGGTGAGTAGGAAGCTTAGTTTTAACACTTTGGGCATCTCAGCCACCAAAAGAAGAGGTACATTAGCTAGCAAGAGGAACAAAAGGGGCAATTGTTAAGTAAGAAGGACTAAGTTAGGACATCAGCTCCAGTAAAAACTGTTTCTAACAGCTAAACATCCATCATTTCCCTTTTAAAGCACCGCTGCCCACTAGAGAGTGACCATGGGCTCCACACACATGCCAGGCCCAGACCTCAGGTAGGTATAATTAAAAACAAAAGGTAATGAAGAGTTCTTTAACTGGGTTAGCAGCAGGCTGACCATAATGTAGCAATTCTTTTAATGTGAAGAAAAGCTACTAATATCTGAATGCAAAATGATATGTTAAATTACACATCTTGTGATGAATTGCTAATGTATTCTAAAGCGTCCAAAATTATTTTAGAGAGCCTCTTTCCAACAGCACAAGAGATATGTGAAGTAAACCTCCTTCTGAACTAAATTTGCATTGAAAGACCACAGAAAGTCCCATTTCTTTATGTAGGAATAAAAACACATATACAAGAAAAAGAGACGATGAATAAGAGGGGCTTAGGATATGTGAACAGCTTCTGCTGCCGTGACTGTAGTTTGTCTGGCCTGTGTCTGAGGGCTGCAAACATCTTCCTTATTAGTACGTACAGAAGGATTATGAACTGCACTTAGATGTGTGGCATTTGCCCAGCGATAAAAGGGAAGAATCACGTATATTCTTGAAAAAGTAATAAATAGTTTGAGAAAAAAATTGGTTTCATGTTAAAAATGGTAAGTTTTGGAAGGAAGAACATGCTCTTTTTTTTACCCTGGAACTTTGCTTTCTTCCCCTTAGATGGATCTCTCCTTTCTTAACTAATTCCTTAGCCAAAAATGCTCATGTTTAAAAAAAAGCACTTTGCAAAAGTAAGTAAACCAATAGGAAATTAGATTTCTGAAATTTCACCTGCATCTTTTCCACGTGGCCGGATTCAATCATTTCTGCCTTTGTGGACCACGCATTTGCTGGGCTGCACTGTATGATACAGCCTAACACGTGCACAATACAATTACTTTGAGCTAAGCTGAGCTAAGTATATCCAAGCGTACGCTACTGGCTTTCATCATGTACAGTTAAAGCACCAACCTATTCGTTCTAAAATGAGTGCCTGGGTGTTTTTTCATGCTTCTATATCCTAAGGTGACCTGTGAAAAGCAAAGGAGCCAGATCTGTACTGCGTGGCTCCCTACAGCACAGACTTACTGAACAGCCTACTCTGCAACTCAAGTACTTGCAAATGACACACACATAAATGTCTAACTAAGCCTTAAACAAACTGACTTCACATCTACTGGCATGGTTATTTTTAAGTCTTCGCCTCATTTTGCACACCAGCAATAATCTCATGCCTGGCAAATTGGGATCATCTGGCTTAAAAGTTCAGCTGCAGCCATATTAAAAAGACCAGAGGAAATGGATAGCTCATCTCTGGAAAATGCAGGCCTTTGGAGCAACGCCAGAACTCCTTAAAAACAAATCAGCTCAGGATTACAGTTTATTAGAGGCAAAATGGCGAAATCATTTCCAGGCTATTTTTTGCCCCACTACTTCCTTGCTGTCGTTAGCAGAGAGCAGTTTGGCTCATCCCTCGTTCTGTGCGTTCACCAGGTATGGTGTTTTGAAGGGCATGTGATAATCCTGTGCTTTTAGTACGTGAACACATAAGCAATCGGAGGCAACTACTGTTGAGTAGCTGCTGGAAGCACTGCAAGAAGCCTCCTGGCCCTTCCCTCCCAGTCCCCAGCACGTCACCCATGGGAGAGAAAACGTAGGACGAGACAGCCGGAGACTAAAGCTGGCAGAGCAGTTGCAGCTGCCGTCAAAGCAGAAACAGCCTTGGCATTTTCCTCAGCTAGATCTGGGTTTCCTCTGTCCCTGGCGTCCATATCTTTGGTCAGCCCGCTCTCCTGAGTCTCAGGGCTTCTTCTTCTGTCTGCCTGCTCACCTGCTCTGCCACCTTGCTTCGGGCTTTCTGTTTGACTTGCCATGAGGTCAATGGGGGTGCAATGGGGGATGCCTGTGCCCCTGCCTCTTCACAGGGCTGGCACGGCAGGGCTCGGGGCTTGTTTGGTCTCTGGGCACATCCAGGGTGAGTGTGGTTCGTAATAAAATGCTAAGCTTGTGCAAAACTGAAATTTAGGTGAAGGTGGTAGCCAGTAATGAAAAGCTGCACACTTCAATTAATAGGAAAACAAAGTCACTTTGCCTGCAGGAGATCAGCTGCTTTTAAAATGTTACTGGTTTACTTACACAGGTGATATAATCTAAGGCAGATGCTGGAATGATGCATGGAACAAAAACATTTATTGGGCATGAGCTATTTAACAGCAATCAAGGTGCAATTTTTCAGAGCAATAAAGTGCCGTAAATTATGTCGTGGATACTTGCCATCCTAGAGAGGTAGCAATGTATTACCTGCCTCAAATGGGCACACAGTGTGATGCAGTCAGCAAAAAAGGGATAATGCACAGCTCCTTCCTTGTTGTGAAATACCATGTTGGATGGCTGGTGGAGCAATGCCCAGCACAGGAAGCTTTTTCCTAAGAAGTTGCCTCATCAGTGGACTGATCAGAGACACAGAGCTCCTACCAGAAGGATATCCTGGGATTGTTGGGAAGAGACTGATGGGAAATCAACCCTCTTGAACAGAGGACTTCTGCGCACCACCTCAAGGAATAATCCAGCGTTGTTTGTGGGGCCTTCTGCGTAAAAGCACAGATTGTCTCTTCGTAAAATTCCATATATCTAGAGCCAAAATCCTTCCTCTGGTATTCTATTAGGAATGATAGCAGTATTTGGCATGTGGAATATAAATCTTTCTTTGATGCTCTGCATTAGGACAACAGGTCTCCTGGGCAAAGCATCATTTGGAATTCAGTGGCGAATGAGACAAATGTTATGCTGATAAATAAGAACCTCTTGGGGTTAATTTCAAAAAGCAAGATTGATTCTCAGCAGAGGAACAAGAAATAGACTAATAATATTAGCGTGCCATTCACTCTGATTTCATTTACCAGGTCACCTCATAGGCCAGTGACACTCATTTGCACTTTCAGATACACAGTAATACAATAACAATGAAATATCCTAATGTCACGGAAAAACTCAAGGAGGAGATGGTGTCCAAATCTGGACCGGGAGTGAGCTGAGGCTGTTGCTTGGGATAAGATTAGGTTTGGCTATGAGTAGGAGGCAATTTCAAAAGGATGAAATTTCACAAGCTCTTCTCTGTATTTTGGCTCAGTTGAGCCATCTTAGAAGATTTCCACCGTGACGGGGAACATTTAAATATCAGAGCTGGAAAGGAAGGCTCCATTCCCAGTTTGGCTCCTTCCTACAATCCCAGTGGTGGGCTGAGGTTACACTCTGGGATACCTCCTCTTTATTCCTTAGCAGAGTCCACCTGGAACTTTGCACACCCAAGGAGCCTGTCCAGGAACCAGTGAGAGCTAAAAGGGCCATGTAGTGCTGTGTCTAAGAGAGTTTTTGCACTTGGACTTCTAGTCTCTGCCCATTTAGCCTTGTGAGGGCTCCACAGTAAAAGAACAGAAATGGGATAGTTGCCCTTATTTCGGTGTTAATGTTATTCATGCCTTACTATTTTTATCCATGCACAAAGCCAGCTTACAGTTCAGAGCTCAGCTGGGCTACTGCTGAGCTCAGCAGGACCGAGGAGCCGAAGCTGCTGCTCTGAAGAAGAGGCTGCTTCTGCCTCTTGAGAAGTGGGGACAGCAGCTGAGCTCCAAACTTGTCAGGAGCTGGGAGCAGGAGCTGGCCTGGCCCTTTCCCAGTCAGGAAAAGGCTCCCAGCTCCTAGATGTTGCTGATTTCTGAGGTCTTCAAAAACGGTGAGACCCACACCTCAGTGGCAGAGCTCAGTGAAGACTGCCGTGCTCCAGCAGCTGCTCCTCAGGGAAGCAACAACTCTCCTCCCTGCACAGAAAGAGTTTGTAGCCCCATCTGAGCTAAAACTGGGTTGCAGCTGCTGACACACAGCTGCCCATCCCTCCCAGCAGTAAACAGTTCTGGTGATGCTCTGGTGATGCTCAGGAAGGGCTGGAGCCCCGGGGTCCCTGCCTTGTCTTGCACAAAGACCGGTGGTAACCTGCAGCTGGGGGAGGCGATGGTCCTTGATGCAGCTGGCTCCATCTGGGATCCTGCAGGATCTCAGTGAGAGCAGCAGCAGCACAGATTGGAGTCTTCTCATCAGAAGTGGCTCTCTGCCCTTCCCAGAGAGGTAGAGGCAGGGAACGCTGCTACATAATAATCTGCTTCAGGTACCGATCTGTATCTTTTTCTCATTTCTTGAGGAAAAATCTTGAATGGGAGAAAATGCCTTACTTCTTTTGCACTCATGACATGCTCCCCTTTCCAATTTGGAAAAAAAAAAGTTTTTTTTTTTTCAAAATACCCTACTTTTGCTTTGAAATGTAGTTGATAAATTGCCTAGTTCCTTTTCTTTTCATGCTCTGACTAAACACGCCGCTCTGACAGTATTTTCTCTTTGAATCTAGCATACCAAAGCAGTGCAGGGTATGGAGGAGCAGGGTCTCCCATGCAGGAAAAGGGGACCCATGAAAGAAAAAGGAAGTGCTATAGGTGGATGCTTTGGCACCACATTCTTGTTTGTGACAGCAGCGCGGTTCTGAACCAGGTCCTTGCTCCAGCTGCCATCTTTAGCATGTGGAGAGGTGGAAATCATCTGTGGTGGGGAAAAAAAGAAAGGATTAAGGAAACAAGAAAGGGATGACCTCTTATTTTTTGGGTAACAGTTTGGCTGAAGTCTGAGAAGCATGCAAAGCAGATTAAGATTAAGAACAGACTCCTACTGACTTCTTGCAATTTTGGAAAAGCCAAGGCAGCATCAGGATTCAGGTAGGATAGCAGTGCACACTGGCCCAGCATGGTGGCATCCTGTGGGCACCAGAAAAGTTATTGCTTGCTAAGATGTCTGACACAAACTGTGATTTTCAAATGGTGGCATACTGGGGCCATCAGATACCCTATTTGTCTCTCCTAATATGCACAAATGGACTGTGGTACCTTCCAGCTCTTTACTTCCTTGGACAAGGGCTCTCACAACCTTTTAGTCCATTGCTGCACAGTGTTTTGATTGTGTCCCCGTGTGAACAGCCCTAAAACGTTGGGTTTCATTCTTTCATCCTCAAGGCACTTTGATTCCTTGCCTCTAGGCCAAAGGCCCAGAACATCCATACAACTTTAGGTGACCAAAATCTATTCTAGTACACGTAATGGTTATTTATTGGCTGCTGATGTACATGCAGCTGTAAACAAACCCATTTTGCCTCCCCGGGAGCAGCTAGGGGTAGGTAACCTTCTTTAACAGCAGCCCACTAACTTCAGTAGGCTTGGGTGAGATGCAAAGCAGTGTGGGATGCCAGCTGAGAAATTTACATTGTGCCTCTGCCCAGATGTTTGTAAGTATTACTTCAACAGGCAGTTTTAAACAGGAGCACTGAATGCGTTTATCTTGCTTTTTGATAGTTGCTAAGAATTGCATCCTGGGGAATATACATGTCATTTCAGTGTATGGCAACTAAATTCAGTGCAAACACTCCTGTTCTGTGCCAACATGCCTTCCAACTAGGAACATAATGCACATTTTTAACAGTGAGGGTAATTAGGTAATGGAACAAATTTTCTGTAGTAATCCAGTTAATTTCCAGCATTCATAGACTTTAATCAAGACTAAAAGGTGCCCTGACTCCATCAGGAGTCACCATCTTGATGGTGAAAGTACTTGGTAAAATGGCTTTTGTTTTGTCGTGGGTGAAACTAAATTATGGCTTTGAATCCATGAAACCAAATCTGTTAGAGTGAACAGTGACCCAATTTCTGTTAGTTCATATTGTGTATTTTCACACTGTGATTCGTTGCTCCAAAAGCAAGACAGCTTGTTTAAATCTGAAATGATGATTTTCTCCAGTTCTCCTGAATAAAAGGCAGAATGCTGAAATCCACTGGAGTATTCCCCCATGAGCTTAATGCGCTGTAGGATAAACAAAACATGGAAAAGTAAAATCAGCATAAAATCCTATCAGTCATAAGCAACTGGGATTGCATGAATACATGAGTCATGAAACATTGGGGGGTTGTCTTTCCTATGTGGGTAGAAAGACTGAAGCTTTAAACTCTCCTTCATAACAATGAAAAATATGTCCTTTCCAAGAAAAAAATAATAAAAAAAGTCTTATTCTTGGCTGCCATTTGAATAGGAATACCTGGATCTTGTATAGTTCATTTTAATCGCATTTAAATCCCATGGGCCAATATGGGCTAAACCACAACAGTATCTGAGTGTAAAACACAACTGAATCTGAGAGCATGGCTATTTTTTATGCAGGTGAACCAGAGAAGAGGGGTTTGCCAGGACTGCACTGTCCCGCGCCTTCCAGGGTAAGATGGCCGCCTGCCTGGCACGGAGCTGAGGAGAAGGTTGCTGGTGCCTCTGCCGTCTCCTGTATCTGACTACAGCCCCAGCTCTGGAAAATCCTGCTCAGGAGGTGACCCTAACGCTCCTTCCTCTAGGGGCAAATGCTGATAGGTTTATCTAATCGAAGATACTGCTATTTACTGGTATATTTAGGCTATGAACTCCCTAGGTGAGGCGGGAATATGTCTTTTGATAGATGAACTGTTTGGTGCCCTGATCTCGTGACTCGGCCTGTGGCTGTTGCAGCGACACACATGGTGAATGCTACTTTTTCATTTAACACACACTTTCTCAGCAGAATTGCAAAAAGCTATTGGCAGGCTCGTGAGAAAATTCTGATAATTTGGCCTATTTTAAACTGTACCTTTTCAAAACAACACAGCATTTAATCCAAACATTGACATTTTTCCCAGGATGAGTAAAACATCTTTCCAGTAAAAACTGGCAGAAAGAAAATAAAACTAATAGAACAGTAGTACTTTGAAAGCACAAAGATTTCATTTATCTTTGAAAGATAATTTTCTAGATATCTCTGATCTTCATTTTATTCAAAGAACCTTAGTATTGACTACTCCAGCAATCAATGCTAATTCCAGTACGAATTCCTAGTATAGACTATTCCATCACAAAATGTAATAATTTTGGATAGTGTCAACCATGGAAATAAATTTTGGAAATAAATCAGTGTGAACTATAGAATATCAAGGCATCGCCAGGCGACTTTGTGCATGCATGCAAGAGAAAGACAAGGTCTTTGAAAAGAGTTTTAAAATCAGGCTTGAGTACTCTCGTGAGAAAAAAACAAACAAAAAAACCCCAAAACCCCATGCCCCCCAACAAAACCAGCTTTTGACCTCTGCTTCCACACCCATGCTCAAACTTTGCCCAGACTAGTTCCGAGGAAAGATATGAATGAATCAAGATTAGAAAAGGATTGGAAGTATGTCTGGTACAGACAAGGTCTTAGAGTTCATTTTGAAGGCATTTGGTTTTGTGCTATTGTCAATAGCAGTACTAGTCATTTTGGTACTCAGAGTTACTTCCAGCGAGTCTCCACTTACTTTGGGCTGTTTTCATGAAACTAATTTTTGGGCGGTGTATGTGTGTGTGCATGTGTGTGTGCAAGGGTGAGGTTGGGCTGTGTTTGGATCTGATGACTTTGTGTTAACTCACACCATTTCCCATCCAAATCCAGAGTTCTCAGAACTTCTGTCCTGTTGGCTGATGCCTCCTCCGCATCTCCCCACGCTCCGGTCTGGGGCAGCACCCTGCAGGGTGCCCAGTGAGTTGCCTAGCCGTGCTGCCGGGGGAGTGGGACGGAGCTGGCGGCCGCCCAGGGCAGCTGCCTGCAGCTGCGCGTGGGGTGACCGCGAGGGAAGGAAAAGGGCATGAAGGCCTGAATTCTCCAGAACGTTCTATCTGGAGATGAGCTGATGCATTCATGTGCTATCTGGGTGGAGAACAGCTAGGAATATTCTTCAGTCATTTAGCTGCTGTTTCCAGCAAGATGACTGTAGCAGCACAGTGAATAATACAAAGAAGTTTTCCTGTTGTTGCTACCCAGCGATGTCTTTCCATCTGTAGCAGGCAGAGAACAAAATATTAGGTCAAGCTCTTGTTTTTAATGTTTTAGTTGCCGTCGGACTCTGTACAAGATAGGCCAACCCAGCCATGCTACGGCCTTATTAAGCAGAGACGGAGAGAGCCGCTGTGCCAGAGGTGGGAGGATGCGGGGCTGCCGTACCCCTCTGCGGCCGCCAGCGCTCCCATTGCGGCCGGGGCTGCCAAGGGGACCCCGAGCTCCCCCCCTGCCCAGCCTGTTCATCCACGCTGGATACAACCAGCCACCTGGAAATGGTGCCTCTTGGTGTCCATCTTGCTAGAGCCTATTGCTTTTTTTTAGTATATTGGACATCTATTTTCATTTTTAACATTGTCAAGAAGAGATAGGAAAAGCCATCGTGACGGTACGTGCCATTTCTCCCTCCGCTGTGAACAACTGCCATTAATAGAGGGATTAGAAAGAAATGAAAGAGAGGAGGAATTGTATTACTGAAGTTTTCATGACACAGTTGTGATAAAATTGTGCTGTATCTTTTTTCCAAACTTCTTCTGAAGGAGTTTTTTAGAACTCCTAAGCCCTTCCTAGACTTCTTTGTTTCTGCCAAGTCAATCCAGGACAGAAGGCTGCTGCTTTTAATGCCTAGTGGTGGTAGCAGTAATGATGTTTATTAAGTTTTTAACAAAAACAAGCACCTCTGGCTGAGTCAACACTAGCTTTAGGGCTGAAGTAGTGTTGCTGCTCAGAAGTGAGTCCCCCAATTGTCCGCAGGTACCACACGTTGGCTGTGCTGGCAGAGCAGCTGTGGCACACAAAATTCCGCTTGGAAAAAAACTGAATTGGAAGTTTTGCTCCTGCTGGGCTCTGAATGGGCACCAATTCCTAGCATAGACACAGCCAAAGAGTTACAGTTTCTTGATTTTTTTTTTTCTGCCAAAGAGAGCATATTCCTGTTTCAAGCACCATATCATGGGCAGAAGGGAGGCAGAATGATGTTACAGTCAAGGTACATGTAGTTCAGTCATGAAAATACTGACAGTTCTTAAATTGAGCAGAATTCACCTCAAGAGTGCCCGCTCTCTTACGCAGCCAAGCTGAATGAACAGCTCATACCGAGGACTCTGTTGGAAAAATACACATAAATGCATACAGAAACACATTTATTGCTATTAATCTTCATTTGCTCTAGAGCAGGACTGAGACTATGGGTGAGGTGAGGGGACTAATTGAACAATATTGTGTGAACATACAGAAAGACACGATTCAGATCGCACATCTTGCATTCCTATTAATTGCTTGGGCAACCTGTGTGAGTAATAGGATCAAAATTTTGTCAAAGAATTAGTGCTCACATTAAGAAGTTAAAAAAAAACCCAATCTTTTCCTTCCAAAAATATGTATTTGTCATTCAAGGGACAGAGCATGTTCATGAGCTGAATTAATGCTTTTATTAGCAGCAGCATGACCAGTATCAGTCATAATTAGAACGATCTCTGTAACTCATGCAAATATTTCTAAATTTCTTGCAACGTAATTCACCCTAATTCAACTTCTTGCTACAATTCTTAAGGTTTTCTACTGATTTAAAGCAACGTGGGCGGCAGAGCAAAAATTCAAGAGTATACATGTACCCTCGATAAAGTACTGTGCTGATAAAGTTCTGTTTCCCCTGTATTTAGACAGTTTATTAGAAAAACCTGCACCCTCTGTCTGGTGTCCATTAATCAGGGGAAGAGAAGTGAAAAGAATTGCACATCAATGCAAATAATTCTTAAAGTGTACAAAGAGTGTGGTGATTAATATCCTGTGTACCTTTCTGAGCTGAGAAAGTGTAAATGCAATGATTCTGACTGGAAACGATTTCCCCTCTTCTTTCAAGTGAGTGGGAGTGATTTGCAGGTGCTTACACTGAGAAAGGGAGGGGGAGGTGAGGCCGGGCTTGGCTGACCTTGCTCCTTCAGCAAAGCCCCGCAGCGTAAATGGCTTTTCTGAACTGTGTTCGCCTTGCCTTTAGCAGATCAGTATTGTCCAGAACGAACTTCTGCCTATTTTTCTCCTTCAGTGTGCAACTAATAACAACTTAAGAGAGGTTAAAACCCACGCTTCATGGGGAAATGGAACAAGATGCATATAAATAGCATTAAATCCTCTTGGCCTGTGTAAATACACCAATACATTCTGCGCTATTTGAAATAGTGCTAAAATTTCTCAGCAACACGCTGAGAAACACAAGTTAAACGAAAGGTTGACTACTGCTAGCCAGGGTTTTCTCAGTTTCTTGGGGACGGCCTCGCTTAATATGGGATGAGCCGGCAGGTCTCATCTTTGCCCTTGTTCTAAAAATCAGTTATCCGGCTACAGTGACGTTGGTAATTTGCTTATAAATAAGGACGTAGTTACTCCCTTTGAAAAATTAAATCATGTGCCCTCCTGACCTGTGCTTCACCTGAGCGAAGCCAGACTGGGAATGGGGAGTTGCTCAGCACGGTTGTGTTTTAAACACCTCACC